>JBBPRB010000783.1:0-12688 GCA_038092815.1 Hortiboletus rubellus | reverse complement strand
GATGGGCCATGTGTGAACCACGCGGTTCATGTCTGTGGTGACCCTCGAAATACTCTGATGCATCACGATCCACAAGGTCGCGTATATCGACACAATGATGAACAGCACCATACGATGAACCCGGGCCGTGACGAGTATCGCTCGGTGTGTGATGAAGATGTGTTGTACCTATGAGCGGTGTTTGCTCTGGATTTAAATGTTCCGCATTAGTGAATTTGGGCGGGGCTGGTTCGCGTTCTAAATCTGCAGGGAATTCATCTCTCGGTGTCGGAAGGAGGGATGAGGATGGTGAGCTGTACGATTGTAGTCGGTCGACATAGGACGTCGATACGTCTACGTGTCCCCTATGAATTAGATGTGGAAGAGCGAGATAGTGAGAACACTTGCATTCTACAAGAAATATGGCCAACAGAGAGCACAAGCTGGTGGGAGTATGAGTATGTTTCACGCTTAAGATAGACGAAGAACACCAACACGATTAGGCCAACATGTTTGCCTACTTTCCAGCGAGCCAGCACTGGTGGGCTTTCGAGAGCTTCGAACGAGTCCTGCAGCAAGTGTACGAATGCTGTGGATAGGATTACGCCTTATTGATACGTTATCACCCAGATAAGAAGCATTCCGGATGACAAACAAACCTGTTCCAAAATGCTTCCCGATAAAAAATATAAGTCGGGGTATGTGGAGAATCGAGATGCGTTTCGAGAGGGATGGAAATGAGACGGCTGGCGTGAGGATGTCAGTCACGGGCTCGGCGGCTACTACGGTCATTTGCGCCTCACCCAAGAGGGAAACCATAAAAATGAAAAACGTGGCCACTACGCGCGTGCGGAATGCTTCGGTTTCTGGTCCCATCAAGAACACCCAGACGCTAGTGTGATCTGTGGGATGGAGTATGCGGTGAAACACACGTTTCGCAGCGGTGACTGGGACAATCCGTGCCGACATTGACCAAGCCGATGATTTTCTGTAGCTTGTAACCAAAATCTGCTGCCAACGCTAAGAAAAGCAACTTGGTAACTTGAGGTTGGAAGCTCGACTTTAAGACAGGCGCCAGACGAGTACCTCACCAGTTATCTTTACGTAATCACGGGGCGTCACCGCTTGCGTGTGAACGAACACCCATGTATGGACATTTCTGGGTTCGTTCGATCACCAGCTTGCACAAAAGACGATCTCCGTCAAGGCTCGGAAGTAGCTTACCTGGTACCGTGTTGTTCGCTCCGTCCCGACCAGTCGTGGGGCGGGCACGACCTTGCGCATCTAAAAGAGGAGCACACATACCGTCGTGTTCCTCTTTTCTCCGTCCAACCACCGACACGGCGACATCAAGACTATGGTTACCAGTTACCACAGGTCTCTTCTAGATCAGATTATGTTTCCCCACGCAGAACATACATATGAATGGCCCGACACACAGCGGCATTCTCCATGCCGTCTTTGTGTCCTCTGTCCTCGGGGCTCCACAAGATTTCCCGCCTCCGAAGCGGCTCTGCATAGTATATTGACCCGATGGACCATTCAGAGAGTCCATGCTCCTGAGGTACACGCGGAGAGACAAATAGAGGTGTGGACTCTTTATGATCGCCATTTTCTGTGGTGTTGAAAAGATCATCCATTCGTTCGATCGGAATGCTGTCAGTCGCGAGAATTGAAGCAGAAAGCACCCTCTCCATGTTGGCAACCTTGTCGCAGACCCGGAGCTGTGTAATGCCTGATAATTGAAGTCGTACAACGGGACAAGATTTCCGCATGCCAGTGAAAAGAAGGAACAACGTTCAAACGAACAGTGTCGGAGCCCGAACTTAGTGTCCCAGCGGTGAATACAACGTAAGCGGTTATACGCTGATGCGGCCCCTTGAGGCCTCAAGGCCACAAGCTGTCAACGCATGGAAGAGCAAACCCAGTGTTTTGTAAACAAACTTCTGAGAAACTGACAGCGCGTTGCCGAGCTTCCAAAATTGGAGACGAGTCAGGAGTTGGAATCTGGGAAGCTCTTGGCACGCAGTTTGTCCTCAACTGCCCCCGCACCCATGTCCATGCCGGTCGGAGGTCTAACTTACACCACCTCAAATCCACTCACTCCCTGGGGTTGCAGATGGCGAAGTGGAAGAAGACGCGTTTTACCTCCTCTTAATAGCTACCTGGCTTCTCTTCTCCTCCAGGCCCCACTCTTCCCAGATCTCCGAAATGCAGCTACCGGTTGTCGTCGTTAATGCCAGCCAGTACAGCGTTGGTAGTGTTACCCGACCGAGATCCACGATGTCACTCTCCCCATCACAAAAGCTCACGTCTCGGAACTGTCCTTGGAACTTCGTTTTCTAACGGCACGCGCCCAATTCTGGGATGTGACGAAGGAGCCTATGGTGCTTCCACGAGAACTCTGGGACACAGTCGTTTTCAGTCGTGAAAACGTTCTGGAGTGCCATCCCGATCGATCGCGGATCTGGCGGTGCCCGACTGCCGGTTCGTTTAGGAAAGGCCAGCCGATTTTTTTCCGATCTCTTGTAATCAAATCCAAAGCAATATATCCGTAAAGGATCGCCCCCACCTTGTTACAAGGAGAACTTGAACGAGGCCTTTGTGGTGCTCTTCACAGATGTGATCCTGCGGATAAGAAATCATGGCCAAAGTCGACGATACTCTGTGGTGAACGGTGAACGAAGCACATACCATCGTCATTCATGTGGTTGCGTGGACGTCAACGACGTTGGCAAGGTGCGAGGAACGAGGAGCTGGCAGGATGTGCTGTTGGATCAACACATTACTCCCCCGAGTCCCTCATTCTGGCGATATACTACATGCGTTCCTCCCACGTACGAACCGTCGAGCACGGACACCAGGGTCGTCGTGCCTCCTTGCAGTGTTCAGAATGTCAGACATGTCACGGTGATAGGGCGCAACAGCCTCAACCTCTGGCCGCGTGTCATATTGCACACGTAGGCAACTTGAAGGTTTTTCACCACCCATGGCATATCCTCAGGCTGTTTCACAAGATCCGATATACAGTAAGATAAGGCGGTTGTCATAATAGCAACTGAAGAATCATAACAAGTTGCACGTCCAAACCACCGTAACGCGGGTTACCTCTGACCCTCACGATCTGCCAAGAGATCGATCGGGTACTGGTATAATCCCGAAGGTCCGGTGCGCCGCGTCATGATGGTGGTGTGGGTAAGTTCAAAAAGTCTACCGTATCAACTACGGTCCGGCCGACCGGGCAGTCGAACGCACATACTGTGTCGCTTATCGTTCTTTCACGTCGATGCAATGATATCTGAATCAAAGTTACAGCCAAACGTTCTCGAGGCGCTTATGGCTTCTGTCTTCCATATAGGTTCTCCTCCAGGGCAGATTATTCCTCCCCACACAGGACACGACACGACACACGACTATAGGGGATTCACACTTGTGAATTAATCCCAGCCTTCGAGTAGATTTTAACAGGTGCCAGTGCAAGTTATAAACTAGTCTGTTTTAAGTATTGGAAAAAGATATTTTGTTGTGAATATTTGCGAAATATTAGAAGTGATGAGAAGGCCGGGTGCTTCAATGTTGCAGGCCCTCTGATGAGCGATTCACGGTAGATCATGGATTTTTGCTCGAAGGTGTTTGAGGTCAACTGGCGCGACTCCCAATGGCCACGCACGGCCGCCCGACGGCGTTCGCACCCGCAGCGCCCAATGTGAAACAAAAGAGTCTTCACTCAACACAGACTGGTTGAATCCCTAGTCGCTATTGAAGAAGAACTGGGGACCGAGTACAAGTAGCTACGACCTTTTATACCTAAGGTTAAGAGTCCCTCGCTCGATCGTCACTCAACCGTTACTTGTGACTCGTTACACAGTCAGCACAGCACCCCAACACGGTGCTGTGTGGCATACAACGCCACTCCCATCCCAATGGACCGACGGCCCAATGCCCACCACATGGCACGCACGTAGCGCCCGAGCTTATGTGCCGTGTAATGCCCATTGCGCCCACCGAGGCGCCAACGCCACGCCGTTCCCAACGGCCAATGCGCCTCCAAATGTACATGGTAGTGCCTATCGCCCAGCCACCGCCCATCTCCCCTTCGGGCAACCACGGGCGCCCACCGCCTGGGGCCTATCATCCGTCCACCCACGCCATTGCCATCCACTGCGCAATGTCCAACTCGGGGAAATGAGGGATACCCCCCCTTTGGGCCAACTGCCCAAAACCGAGCTCAATGATGACTCGTGCATCTGCACCCCTGCCAATACTTGATACCAAGACCGCCCAGGAAACCCTTGTGGTGACTTTGAGGTAACCCTGCCAGCATGCTTCATGTAAAGGCGTACCTGAGGGCTGAGTAGTATTTATCACCTGAGCCTTACTGCAGACGCTCTCGAGGGCTCTTTTTCGTTCACCATGAGCAACGTCGAGAAGTCAAGTCTGACGGCATTGGGCAGTTCCCCGCGTCCACCCAGATTTCAACCTTCTGTCCACCAGATACCCACTCCAGGGATCGAGAACACGAGGCCACCGCGATATGTACGCTGCATCAGCTATCGTTCGATCCCCTCTTGATGGTGATTGTCTATTTTCCTAACCACAGGAGCCTTTTGTGCTCAAGACCTGGCTTGTCAGCAGTGTCGCTTTGCTCATGATATCCCTTGGCATTGCACTGCAGGCCGCACTATATGTATCACAAACGCGGAACGGTATGTACATGCACTGTAGTTCACAAAGTACTACAATTGTATAATGGCTACAGGTTTTGCTGTTCCTGACAAAGTTGTCAGCTTTATGGCCTCTCAGTCTTTGATGGTGAACCAGTATCTTTATCTGTCGTTGCATCGGTTGATAACAGTCATCACAGCACTTTACTACTGTGCTCCTCGTCATACCATTCAAGTACTATTGGTCAGCAGCGGATAAGATGCTCAGATGCTACCAGGTACGTCTGTATGCAATGATGTGCGACGGTCACAACAGCTCTCACTAGCCATACGTGACGCTGTCTGAGGGAAACGCACCCGCTCCGCGCAGTATCCTCCTGGACTACGTGAGCGTTCGGTTCTTGCCTTCAAATGTCTGCTGAGCAAGCAAATTAGGTTGCTTTGGGGTTCGGTCCTCGTTTTTGCTCTGAGTTTTGATATATTGACATGTCTCTCAGCCAATTCTCCGTCGTTTATCATTCGTGGATCAATAAACATTACTTGATCAACGTTTCAATGCTTGTAGCAATTTCTGTCATACTCTTACAACCCCTAGCTAGCGCACTCTTCCCACTGGAACTTATCCCTTATATATCTGGTTCGTCCCCGTCCACTACGTACAAAACCTTGTTGAGGTGGTATACAGATCATGCTACTGCTCTTGTCACGAGCACCGTTGGCCTCTCACCTGTGATACATAACCTAGACGGTTTCTCTGCCTCCACCGGTGTAAGTTAATTCAAACGTCATGAAACGGAATGTTATTTAAGCCAAATTAGTTTGTTCTAGCTTCAGGTGTGTGTATCTCGATGATGAGGGGTGTCTTCTCATTCTCGCAGTCCACGACCAGCTGGCCGACCCACCTTTTGTCAACGGGGTTTGGACTGCCGGCAAATTCCAGGCAAGACTATTTCTATCTTGCATATTCCTCACTGACACCCCGATTGTGTCTTACTAGCCCCCACCTGGCTCCTACCTCAACGGTACTCTTGCAGTAACTACCACTGCTATCCAGACCAAAGTTAACTGTGCTAGTCCCACTTCGCTCAGTGTGACGGATGTGTATGGAAGCTACATTGCATCAGCCACATTCCCCAACGGATGCTCTGTACAGAATCAGTTCAGCGCTAACGGAGCCCAGCAATTCAATGTCGTCAACGCTAGCAGTTGCACTTCAGAGAATCTTGACATTATGTTCCAACCTGTCGTGTTCTGGTTCTACCTCAACGTCGACACTCCCCAGGTGGCGAGCGTGTATTGTTACCCGACGATGGACGTGTTCACAGTCGAGACGTCAATGAATCTTAACAACGGTTCGCTCGGCCCTTGTAAGATATTGGAACGAGCAGGAGACATCAATAATGTAACTGGAAGTCCTCAAAACGGACGCCCGTACAACGGGTAGGCACCCATTACGTTCGGTTCGTTCAAAGCAGATATCTGATCCCATGCAGTGTCGTATTTGACCAGAGCGAGGATTTCATTGTCAACTCAAGAGCATCGGCTATTAATTTTGGCATTCCTGATGCAATCTACAGCTATGTAGCCCGGCGGCCTGGGGGACTATTGTCCGCTTTTCAAAGTGAATACTGTTTCCTCAACGCCACCAAGACCATCTATGCGAGTATTGATATGCATGACACGATATTTTCTTCTAATCTGCTTCGCAGACTCGACATCTCGCCTTCGCTGCCCAAGCTAATTTCTTCCTTGCGAGCAACTCGACGATCCCCGTACGAGTCACATCTGAGAAACAACGTTTATTTGTAGCGTGAGGCTTCCGGTCTCCGATCCCCGAGCTTGTCAGTCTGATCACCGATGCCCGCAGACCGTTTCCGGCTTATCTCTTTTCCACTTTGATGATCGCTGTCGGGCTTGTCGGACTTGTGGTACACTACCTGCACAGGCGCGCACGTCACAGACTATGGCTGACGAGTCCTCCTGGTTCTATCGCTGCCATCGTGTCCTTAACATCCCGGTCTGGTTTTGGTGAACTCTTAAGACCATACGACGACGAACGCCGGTTGCGGGATAATCTGGCTGGCCTGACGTTCTGTTTAGATTCGCGGACTGGTGCGATCGTCGCCGAGGAAGATTTCGGCGCGGCCGAAAGTGCAGATGGGGTGTCACTGTTAGGGCGTAAGAAACGATACAGGGACTCCGAGTCCGCATGTTTAGTCGATGATGATTCAGCGTTTGAAACAACGCTCATAGGGCACTCGGATGACACCCACTGAAGTAGGCTAAGACGACAACTGTCAGGGCCACGTCTATCATGCTTTTTTTTTTGGGGGGGGGGATGTTGTGTAGTATCAAGTTCGCAATCTTCAACCCCTCTTTTCCAGTTTTACTTTTCTACTGGCAATTTCACAGGGTAAAGCAATCATGTATAACTACTTGTACTGGTGTGTATGAGACATCGTAGTTCCATTCGTTAGAGGACATCCGAAATGCAGAATCACGCGTATTGTACGCGTGCCGATCGGTATCACGTAGGGTAACAGAATAAGCGTGGTCTACGGTATAAAACAAAAGAGACTAAGAAAGCGGCCAGGATATGAACTAGCTAGGACAGATGCACATTGCAGGGGACACAACGAAAAGACGGCAGGGAATAAAGGACAAAATGAATGCATGCAGTGTGGAATAGGATATAAAGTAGAATAATAGTCACGAGGCCCACAGGATAAATTTCAACAAGGAGATCCAGACAAGATGAACACAACCCGAGTCAGCGCCTCGCTCCGCTGTACACTCACCGCAAACTTTCGCCTCTCGTTTCTTCCACAACTGCGTTGACCCATCGCTGTACGACAGTTTCGAGCATTGTTTCCCACCCGTCGTCCTTCCTTGCGACAAGGCGGGGGTCAAATATCAGAGGGAATTCAGCCATGGCAGAGCGGGCCTTCACTAGCGATGGTGACGGTGGCGCGTCCGCAAAAGCGGAGAAGGCCATGGTATGACCAGAAGCAGGAGATGCACCGCGTGAATGTGTACGCGCCGGGGAAGCGGTACGAGGGATATGATCTGGTCGGCCGGGTGTAGACGGGACGACTAAAGGAAGGAGGTAACGAAGCTTGAGTGCGCTGAGCAAGACGAGTGATTACCTCAGAGTGGCTCAGATACGTACCCGGCCCATAACCGCAGGTTGTCTATTCTTCGAAAAGTCCATCCTATTTTACCTTTCTCGTCTGCATCTAAGTCATCTGCGGATCGCTCGAGAAAGGCAACGTCATGTACGGAATCCACACTGATGAAACCCCATGGTTTGCGAAATCAACGCACCCCGGTGTTGTAAGCTGCATAGAGACATGGAGAGTACGGCTCGCCGTCGGAGATGGCTACTGGCGATGCGACACGTGAATGTGGATGTTGGTCTTGCGATGAACTTTGAACATCGTAAGCCTCATCGAATAATGGTACCCCGGACCGTTCTTCGAGCTCGCGGAGCGTAGCAAACACCTCCAATGCAGACTTGCAGATCAAGGATCGAATTGGGACCTTTGCTGAGCCGGGTTGCATTTCGGGACGAGAGCACACGCAGCGGCCTTGCTTCTGTACTGACTGTGAAGTGTGCCCGCAGATTCGTCGAGATTCTAGCATAGTTCCGGACGGAGCAGATAGTATGGGTCTTAAGGATGCCAGCGAGCAGTCGGTGTTGGATTGGGGTCTGGAGGGGCATAGCACGTGTTGTGTACAAGTACTCCAAGCACGGGTAACGGCAGTGAGGTCCTTGATACGGCGACGACGGGAAGGAACGCCTGTGGATCTGTCTGGTAGGTCTTGACGTAGAAACGCTGGTTGGCGTATCTCCGGACGGACCGGAATGTCAACGCAGACTCGTCCGTTGCCCAGAGGGTTAAATCACTCTCGTACATAAGCACAAGGCACAATAGATTGCTCCCCCTCCCCTATTCTGGCGATATACATGCGTTCCTCCCATGTACGAACCGTTGAGCACGGACACCAGGGTCCTCGTGCCTCCCTGCAGTGTTCAGAATGTCAGACATGTGATGGGAGGCCTGTGCGCACGTGGGCAAGGTTTTTCGCCACCCATGGTATATCCTGTTTCACAAGATCCAATATACAGCAAGACGCTAATGCGATTATCACAGTAGCAACTGAAGAATCATACCAAGTTGCACTTCCAGACCACCGTGACGCGGGTTACCTCTCTGACCCTCAAGAGATCGGATACTAGCTATAGTATAATGAAGGTCAGGTGTGCCACGTCATGATGGTGGTGTGGGTAAGCTCGGAAAGTTCACTGTATCAACTATCGGTCCAGTCGGGCCGTAAACTAGTTTAGTCTGTTTTTATGTATGTAAGTATTGAAAAAATTTGTTCTGTTGTTATGAATTTTTGCAGAACATCAGAAGTGATAAGAAGGCCAGGTGCTTCGATGCTTGCAGGGTCTCCGATGGGCAATTCACTGGGTAGTAGATCATGGATTCTCGCTGGAAGGAGATGCTGCTAAAGCTTGACATTGTCAGGGGTGAGAGAATCCGTTGCGGCCGCAAATACATCGTTGCCAATCTTGTCTAACACCTGTTGTCCAACTCGAACGGTGTAGTAATTCACTCCCATTGACCGGCCTCTTGTTCACACTAGCAGCTGTGTAAAGTAACGGCTTCTCAAACTGTACCTTACAACTGGCGCAACGAACGCCCGGTGTCAAACGGCCGCGCGTGGCCACCCGATGTGCGCACCCGCAGCGCCCAATGCCTCTCTTCCTAGTGGGCACAGCACCCCAACATGCTGCGCGACATGTAACATCGTTCCCATCTGTGCACGCAATTCCCCATTTTCAGATGCCCCAATGCCTACCGCACGCGGCGCCCGAGCGTATAATGTCTGTTGCGCTCACCGAGGTGCCAACACCACGCCGTTCCAAACGGGCGTGACGCGCCCCAACGGTCGGTGCCCTAGCCACCGCCCATCTCCCCTTCGGGAAACCATGGGCGCCGTCTGTGGCCTGTCACCCGTCCACCCACGCCATTGCCCTCCACTGTGCAATGTCCAGCTCGGGGATATGAGGGATCCCCCTCTTTGGGCCAACGGCCCAAGACCGGGCTCAATAATGCGTACATCTGCACCCCTGCCAATACCCGATACCAGGGCCGCCCAGGAAACTTTTGCGGTGACTTTGGGGCAAGCCTTCCAGTGTGCTTCATGTAGGGGCGTACCTGAGGGTTGAGTAGTCTCCATCACTTGAGCGTTACTACAGACGCTCTCAAGGGTTCTTTTCCGTTCACCATGAGCAACTTCGAGAAGTCAAGTCGGACGGCATTTGGCAGTTCCCTGCGTTCAGCCATGTTTCAATCTTCTGTCCACCTGATACCTACTCCAGGGATCGAGAACACGAGGCCACCGCGATATGTACGCCGCATCCACTATCGTTTGATCCCCTCTTGATGATTGTCCATTTTCCTAACCACAGGAGCCTTTTGTGCTCAAGACCTGGCTTGTCGGCAGTGTCGCTCTGTTCATGATTTCCCTTGGCGTTGCATTGCACGTCGCATTATATGCGTCAGAGGCGCGGAGCGGTATGTACATGCGCTGTAGTTCACAAATGTACTACAATTGTATAATGGCTACAGGTTTCGCTGCTTCCGACAAAGTTGTCAGCTTTATGACCTCTCAGTCTTTGATGGTGAACCAATATCTGAATCTATTGTTGCATCGGCAGATAACAGTGATCATAGCACTTTACCACTGTGCTCCTTGTCATACCGTTCAAGTACTATTGGTCAGCAGCGGACCAGGTGCTCAGATGCTACCAGGTACGGCTGTGTGCAATGGTGTGCGACGGTCACAATAGCTTTTACTAGCCATACGTGACGCTGTCTGAGGGGAATGCACCCGCTCCACGCAGTATCCTCCTGGACTATGTGGGCGTTCAGTTCTTGCCTTCAAATATCTGCTGAGCAAGCGAATTAGGTTGCTTTGGGGTACGGACCTCGTTTTTGCTCAGAGTTTTAATATACTGACATGTTTCTCAGCCAATTATCCGTCGTTTATCATTCGTGGATCAATAAACATTACTTGATCAACGTTTCAATGCTTGTAGCAATTTCTGTCGTATTCTTACAACCCCTGGCTGGCTCGCTCTTCCCATTGCAACTTATTCCTTATATATCTGGTTCGTCCCCATCCACTACGTGTGAAGTCTTGTTGAGGTGGTATGCAGATGCGGATGGAGCACCATTGGCCTCTCGCCTGTTGTAGAAAACCTGGACGCATTCTTCGCCTCCACCGGTGTAAGTTATTTCAAACATCCTAAAACGTAATATTACTTAAGCCAAATTAGTTTGTTCTAGTCCCAGGTGTGGACCTCGATGATGAGGGGTGTCGTCTCATTCTTGCAGTCCATGACCAGCTGGCCGACCCACCTTTTGTCCGCGGGGTTTGGACTGCTGGCAAATTCCAGGCAAGATTATTTCTATTCTTGCATATTCCTCACTCAGGTTGATGCCTCTCGAATGCGTCTCACTAGGCTGCACCAAACTACTACCTGAACGGTACTCTTGCTGTAAATACCACTGCTATCCAGACAATGGTCAACTGTGCTAGGCCCGCTTCTCTCAATGTGACGAATGTGAATGGAAGCTATGTTGCATCAGCCACATTCCCCGGCGGATGCTCTGCACAGAAAGTGTTCAGTCCCAGTAACAGAACCCAGCAATCCAGTGCCGTCAATGCTAGCCGTTGCGCTTCAGAGGATCTTGACACCATGTGCCAACCCGTCGTGTTCTGGTTCTACCTCAACGTCAGCACTCCTCAGGTGGCGAGCGTGTATTGTTACCCGACGATGGACGTATTCACAGTCAAGACGTCAATAAATCTTAGCAACCGTTCGCTCGGCCCTTGTGAGATATTGAAACGAGTAGAAGGTACCAATAATGTCACTGGAAGTCCTCAATACAGACGTGCGTACAACGGGTAGGCACCCATTACGTTCGGCCCGTTCAAAGCAGATATCTGGTCTCATGCAGTGTTGTATTTTACCAGAGCAATGATTTCAATGTCAACTCAAGGGCATCAGCCATTAATTTTGGCATTCCTGATGCAATCTACAGCTATGCCTCCCAACAGCCCGGAGGACCATTGTCCGTTTTTCAACAGGAATACGGCCTCCTCAACGCTACTACGGCCAGCTATGCGAGTATTGATATGCATGACGCCACATTTTCTTCTAATCCGCTTCGCAGACTCGACATCTCGCCATCGCTGCCCAATCCAATTTCTTCCTTGCGGGCGACTCGATGATCCCTGCACGACTCACATCTGAAAAACAACGTCTATTTGTAGCGTGAGGCTTCCAGTATCTGATCTTCAAGCTTGTTAGTCTCACCTATGGGCCCACAGACCGTTTCCGGCTTGCATGTTTTCCGCCTTGATGATCGTTGTCGGGCTTGTCGGATTTTTTATTCACTTCCTGCACAGGCGCGCACGTCGTAGACTATGGCTGACGAGTCCTCCTGGGTCTATCGCTGCCATCGTGTCTTTGACATCGCGGTCTGGTTTCGGTGAACTCTTGCTGCCATACGACGACGAACGCCGGATGCGGGATAACCTGGCTGGCCTGACGTTCTGTTTAGATCCGCGGACTGGTGCGATCATCACCGAGGAAGATTTCGGCGCGCCCAAATGTGCAGATGGGGTGGCACTGTTAGGGCGTAAGAGACCATACAGTAGCCCTACATTTTTCGTCGATGACGATTCCACGTCTATTATGTAACTCCTTTTTTTTTGGAGGGGGGTTATGTTATGTAGTATCAAGTTCGCAATCTTCAACCCCTCTCGTCCAGTTTTACTTTTCTTGAAGCAATCATGTATAGCTACTGGTACTGGTATGTATGAGACATTGTAGTTCCAATCGTTAGAGGACATCCGAAATGCAGAATCACGCGTATTGTACGCGTGCCGATCGGTATCACGTAGGGTAACAGAATAAGCGTGGTCTACGGTATAAAACAAAAGAGACTAAGAAAGCGGCCAGGATA
>JBBPRB010000782.1:0-12701 GCA_038092815.1 Hortiboletus rubellus | reverse complement strand
GCGCCAGCCGCTCTGACGTTACCACTCTCGTCATAGTATAAGAGAGAAGGTACTTTGGCGTCACCGCCGACTATTGGCTGCTCGGGAAACCTGGCGCCAGTCAAGGTAGATCAATAGAAAGCACTTGAGAGCTTACCTCGTGACTCCAAGAACCTCAGGAACTTGTCCTTTTTCGAGAATACAGTACGAGATACCGCTAAAGGTCGTACCAATGTCGAATGCCACAACAAGTTTAGTAGGGCCACCGTGCGGTTTGAGGTTTGGCATGGCAGGTCAGTTTGAGAGAAAGGGCCGGAAGTACGAAACTTATAGGCCGGTCACCACCAACTTGAACGCGCTGCAGAGTATGAGGTACCCATACGGCCAGCGAATGGTGAACAAGAAGCGTTCTGTTACCTGTGAACAGCCTCATGATGATAAACGCTCACAATCTCATAACCCACATTGAGATGATGGCCGCATTTTGCCTTCATGCCTGGTCAATCAACCCTGATCAAGTATCACCGCTGGCTCGTTTTAATTTCGTACTTCGAAAAAGCGCCAGAGGGAATTTCAGATAGGCTTCTTTGAAGTAAGCGAATTCCCCTTTTCCTAGCCTCATGGAAAATCAACGTTAAACCCTTGACGATATGGCTGTGTTGGGGGAGCGCGAAAAAAAAGAGCAGGAGGCACATCCAAGATGATGATTTCATTTTGGCTGAGTGGGTATCGAAATACTAGTAGCACTAGTATGAGTGTGGGAACAGCCGAACAGAGTGTGTCCCGCTGGTGCAAGATGTTGGGAATGACAAGGCCCTTGTTTTAGTATGACCGCAATTGCTCACAGACCGAAGAGTCAAAGGCACACAAGCACGTCCCTTTCTGTGAGGGAACAATGTCAGCATGCTAAGCGTTTCTATCACATTTGGCAACAGCTGGCAGGGCGAGTCTGAGGTTGGGGAGGCTGTTGGGCCGGTCAGATCCTCGCCGTCATTGGCCGCTTTTCCTCACATCCAGCTTCAGGGCGTTTGACCATGGAATACGTATATCCAAAATCGTCTGCAATGCGGAGGTGGGGTTGTCGGCACTTGCAATGGTGATCTGGCACCGAATTGCAGATGGGCCACGCCGGCGTTAAGCACATGTCGTCATCCGTGATTGAACTGTCGGTTTACATACTGACGGCGGAGTGGCTTGTGCATGGTGACATCCTGGACGTGCACTGCCTTTAATGCTATGACGGAGATGAACGAATCTATGAGGTGGGTGTAGGGCACGTTCTCATGACGCTGGGCACAGGGAGGATCGATATCAGATCTGTTATCATTTGATCGCGGCAGGTCGGTGGGTTGTGGCGATACGCGTAACGCATGGCTGCACTCGTGGAGATTGCTAGCCAGAATTGTGAACGACCTCCCAGGTGGAATGATCATCGGGGCTGTTTGTGGTTTACTCACTTGTGATCTGGTTTAATCTCGACTTTGGCACTCCAAACGAGTTCAGCTTCGGACTGCAGCTATGTAAGATCACAGGTTGTTCGAACCAGCCGGGCGGCAGCAGTGCGGACTACAAGAGTCCAATTGTAACGGACGTCGACTCGGGTGGCCAGAATGATTGCATACCAACACAGTGCGGGTACGGAAGCGGCCCTGCCTTAGGGTCAATCTTTTCCCACTGATGAGTCGGCAAGTATGGATGTCGCGTCCACTGGCAGCGCCCATGGTGGGTCACGTTCCATGCACATTTTTTTGCACAGCTCGCTCCACTTGGAGCCTCATTCACGCACCTTTATGAATGTCTCCCTCGTTTCCCGGATCCAAAAAGTATTAGATACTAAACCAAGACTATAATATCCCAGCTCACGAGAGGTCGCTGTCTGACCCTGCAGCTCGGTCGCAACCCCGACAGAACTTTTAAATCTCAAGTGTCCCCTATTTCATTCAGAGAAGGTACGTCCCCTCGAATCCTCGCTGTCTATAGTTTGAATGATAGTTCAGTCATCAGCACTATTCGCCTGCCGAATGGCCATAGATTCTCTCAGGCTGGTCGTCCCTCCGCACCCAAAGTTACCTCCGAGTTCTCAACATGCGCAGCTCCCGTCTGACATTAGCCACAAGGGCGAGGAGCAGCGGGTAAACGACCAATCCCCCACGCGCGCGGACGGCATTGAGCACGGAATAGCCCGGTCCAGATCCTTCGCCTCAGCTACACGCATGGAGAAGGATCCCCCCAATGTAGGGAAACCTCTTTATCCAAACACAGCACCCAGACTGATGCTCATACGTTCCTTTCAAAGGTCGATGTTGACCTAGAAAAACAGGGTCCTTCGCACGAGGCACGCAAGAGCGGGCGGGGATCAACACTTCGTACCGTCTTAACCGCTGTATCCGGTTATTTCAAGCGTCCGCAAACCCGGAATGGAGTCGCTGTAGCAGGCATACACCCCGAAATTGATCAACTTCGACGAGAGATCGTCGCGCTCGAAAAGCGTTGTGCAGACCTAGAAGGAGTAAATCATGCCGTGTGTGGTTCATATCGATCCTCAACCTTGAACCTCCCTCAGGGCCTCCGGCAGCCGAACGCTGAGATATCGCAGTGTACCGTCTCCCTCTCTGAGGATTCAGAGTGCAATCGCGCGACAACGAATGTGGTAATGAAGGTAATGGCCCGACCCGCTCGCAGGATCCAAAAGCTGATGACTTGGAATACCCAATTCAGGCCGATGTGATATCTTTAGAGACGAACAGCCAAGCCATTCCTTCTCATCAGGGGCCGGTCCAGGTACCGGTTAGAGCTGAAGGTCAGGTCGGGGCGAAGGATCTGGACATCCAGCCAACCGTGCCACCAAGGGCCGCTGAAGCCGAGCCGAGTTCCCCACTCGACCAGAACCGGCCCGGGATGGCACCTGCTACCCAAGACACAGTACGTGCAGGCCTTGAAGGTCTCGCCAGGAAAGACCAAGTATTTGGCGTCGAATTTGCGCAAACGGGCCCGCAGAAATCAACACAGAATGAGGACGAAGAACTGAACGCAAAAGCAATGGTCGGTTTCGAGGCCCAACCTGGATACATCAATCAGGAGAGACTCCCGAGGAAGAAGCGTATAAACGAAGAGGAAGAGTTGGGGGCAGAGACCCCGCTTCCACGTGTCTACCAGGAGAGATTGCCCAGAAGGAAGGAGAAAGGGAACAAGGGTGACCGCTCGAGCTGAAACAAGCCAGAGTTCATTGGCGTGAGCTCGCAGTTCCTATGCATCGTCGTCATTCGTTCATCGTGAGTATTGACATACACCATTCATTATTCCAATGGGCTAGTTTGAATATTTTACCAATCTACAACTCACTCTTGTTCCCCTTGTTTCTCGTATCACCCCAACACCCGCTTGATCATATGGTTTCTTAAATCCTGACTCGTCGGACTTATTTAAGTTAGGTGTTTGAGAACGGTAAATGTCGAGTTACGACTTTTTGTATACATGATTAGCCCCAACGCAGTGCCATTGTCGGACAATGGCCAAGGCTTGATTCCAGGATTGTGATATCCCTACTAGTGCCACACAAGAAGGGCTGACGAAGATGAGCGGGCCCGGATTGGAAGTTGCCGATGGCACGCTTTGGCGTAACTGGACGATGTGTGTGTATGGCATGGTATGCGCGGGCAGTGCCCACGACACGGACGAGGGAGCGCGAGTCCTTGGGAGTTAGGCGTCCAAGGCTGGCGCCGAAATCCCTAAAGGTGCTTCCCACTCCACGGCAGCATGCTACTCATTGCCAAGACCTTCCAGCAGCCTCGCTGCGATAGTGACATCGAAGGCGTTCAATATTTCACACGAGGTGAATTGATGAGATGAACACGCAGTCAACATTATCTCTCGTGGCCGGGTGGCCCACTTTGCACAAATTCGAAATTTGGGGAAGTCCGATAATGAAATTTTGCAGTCCGGCTCGGTGGCTCTCCTGAAACGTGGGCTACATGGGAGTTATGTATTATGTACTACAAAACCTGATGCCGGCCTGTGAAAAAAGTATAGGTAAATTGCTCCGTGCATTATGAACGATTCTAGTAACTGTATTGTCGCTGGAAAGACATCCGGGCCTCGGGGACGCCACCACTTTCCAACACAAGTTTGATCCTGAGCAGTCGGAGGAGAAGATTCGAAACCTCTTCCTGGACTT
Organism: Hortiboletus rubellus; assembly: GCA_038092815.1. Taxonomy (NCBI): domain Eukaryota; kingdom Fungi; phylum Basidiomycota; class Agaricomycetes; order Boletales; family Boletaceae; genus Hortiboletus; species Hortiboletus rubellus. The sequence goes on along the minus strand of JBBPRB010000782.1, from coordinate 8,548 downwards.
GATACAGAGAGTTGGGTTTTCCACTAGTCTCACGACGCGTCAATAGAATGCTGTGGTTTTGAATAATTCCGAGTGACTTGGTCAGACGCGCAGAGCATCATGCAGAGTCAGGCTGTGCGGCCACCGGCCTCATGTTGCACACCAACTCCTTCCTCAGAGCTCTCCCCCCATTCATCATTTGAGTATTGAATTTAGATAACGACCTGAATACGACCAAGACACCATATCACCCCCCAGCTCCCAGATCCCCATCAAGGACGATCGATGTCGGCGCCTGTCGTATGTACTGAGCCCAGTGGTTCCCAGAAAAGGTATGCGTCCTAGGATATCTCACTATACACTATTCTTACCTTAGTTCAGGCCCATAATGGATTTTATCGGACGCCTGAGCGTCAGACAACAACCAAGGTCCCGACAATGGCAGCACTTCCGGCCTGCCGGCCAGGAGCCGAAGAAGACAGAAGTATTAGATAACAGTACGGTACGGTAACAAGCACACGCAGAGGGCAAGGACGCGATCTCATTGCCTTTTGCTAATTACAGATACCTGATGCCGATCATGGAGGGGGCGAGCAATATGAATATGCCGAGTCCGAGTCCTGGGTCGACGTAGCCAACGAGCTTACAGTAGAAAGCGACAGAGATGTTTTCCCACCCAACGATGTCGATAATCGCGCACCAGTAGCTTCTACCTCCCAAGGCACGGCTGGCGGTGTCGATCAACAGGGTAAAGGTGGTGCACAAAAGGAGTGCGATAGACCTACTATACTCAAGGTAGATCCGAGCATTTTTTTGTGACGAATACTGTGCCTAACCTTTCTTCAAAAATAGCGTTCAGCCTCGGTCGGCATGTTCAATATTGAAGGAGAAAGACAAATCGCCTCGCATAGAGTACGCGACAAGATACGGCATGCAAAGATGCAGACAATCCGCTCCATCAGCGCTGCAATCCCTCGTTTAAAGCACAGATATCCCAGCACAAATGAGCCGATCGTGAGGGCAAGCACGACACAGCTGGCCTTTCCCACTTCGGTTCACGACGAACCCCCCCACCCACGGGCAACGCAACGTGAAGAGAAAGATGCCTCCACGATCGCATTATTCCACGCTGAAGGCAAGCAATGGAAGTCAGCGGACGCCAGGGATACAAAGCAGATTGCAAGAGAATCTGAGGAAATCGAGAAACTTCGACGAGATCTCTCCGAGTCACAGTCTCGAATCGCTGAGCTCCAGAAGCGCTGCGAAGCGCAATCGAGAGACCTGGAAGGCTCAAATAGTTTCTTCAATACCGCAGATAAATCCTCGGACTCGGATGTTATCCGGGCTCTCCAGAGATTGAATGCAGAGGTAGAGCAGAATGCCACATACATGGCTGAATGCCTAGCGGAAGATTTCGAGTTTGAGAATCTCACGGCGAACCCGACGAAGGAACAGACCTCCGCTCTGCAGAGGGCTTCAGGCCGCATGGGTCGGATGCTGGCGAAGTCTTTGAGAAGGAACACGCCAGAGGATCTCCCTATGCTACTCCAAATCGCGCTCCAGGCCTACCTCGCATCCGTACTCTGCCAGGCCACATCCTCTTGGGCCTTTGAACCAGGGTACAATAAGTTCATCCTTGAGATATATCGAAGCTTGCGTAGAGTAGGTGAGGAACTAAACGTTCGAATGCGTTCCTTGTTCCAGCTGACGAGGACAAAAATGGTTAACAGAGGCCCAGGCTGTCTCTGGACGTTGGCGTTCGCTCGCGCGCGTTCACAACGTTCACAGTTGGATTACTCACCCAGAGACACTTGTCAAAGGGATTCTCACAGATATTTCTGACATCGTGTTGGCCGCAGGCTGCACTGCTCCTCAGTCAGACATAATAACCGAAGTTACATCTAAGTTCGACGAGAAAATAAACCTACTCGTCGAACTTGCTGGGCGCCTCAGCAAGATGTTCGATGAAGTCGTATCGAACGATTTCGAGGTGTTCATCGCTCGGCCTAGTGAGAAGTTCAATGATAAGATGATGGAAGACGCGGATGATGGCCAAGCTAGGATGGAAGAGGCATTGGTATTGTGTGCGACCCACATTGGGCTGATAAAGCGGGTACCGGTGGGAACGGTGTGGGAGAAGGGGAAGAAACAGAAGATCATGGTCCTCAAGGCCAAGGTCTTGCTCGAGTCCTTTTTAAACACGGTGCTGGAGAATTAGTGCAGCAGTTCCAGATTAGCCTACGGTGTATTATACGTATCATATCGACGTTCGAACTCGGGTCCGAGCCCGATTTCACTGCGTGCTTCTCTTGCAACTCTCATGATATGCCAGCCGCGGCTCTACCCGGCGTCGGGGTTCAAGCTTAGGGTCTGGTGTCTCTTCCGGGCCATTCATGTATCACACCTTGGCGGAGCCTCACCGGAAGGAAGACCGTTCCCAATACTGTTCACTCTCCAAATGCGCATCCACATAAGTATTGCTCTGGTTCCGAAGTTTTGCTTCTCACCGGGCTCCCGGGCCAAATCTGATTCCAAATATTCCTCAGGCTGTTCACTGGATGTCACATTCAGTATTTCTCCCTGAGTTCCTTACTCGTGTTCAGAATCATCCCATGCCTATCCCAACCAGCCTGCGGCGACGTTGTCAAACTTGGTCGTGACTGCCGATCTGGCTTTGACTCTATTCTCCCTCAAGGTGGAAAAGTACCAAATTGAGTCTGTAGGAACAACTTACGTCGTTCGCTTTTGTTTTTATCCAAGTCTCCTGTGAACTTAGGCTCGGAGCGGATGTAGCAAACTACAATATTTGTAGTAAACGGCGATGGCCCATCACTGGGTCACCAGGTTCGCATGGGAAGGGCAGATTACTAGCCTGGTGACGTGTCACGCCATCCTCGACTCGGACTCTGCGCCGTGGTGTAATGACTGAGCGGGGATCTTGATTGAAGCGATTGAGGTAGTGACTAAAGGTGGTTGAAACAGACAACGACTTTTAGCTAAACAGAATTGAGAATATCAAGTTTGTACAAGAGGTCGAACCCCACAAATTGGACCATGAACACGTCCGTAAAAAATTATCGAGCGGTAAGGGTAGCATTCTGGCCAGTCCATGTCCCAACCTATTGGTAGCTGCAACAGACAGTAAGATCATGTGCCTTGACGCATCAAATGATACGAGTCAAAATCCAACCCAAGAGACCACCAGTTCCTTTTCCTCGGCAACTTCTGATCGACGTGGAAAATGTTATTCGCCGCCTGCCCGCCCCTCATCGACAACATGCCCTGATCAGTGAGCCGAGGTTTGGGGAGCTCCCCATTCTCCTCCGTTGGAGATGCTTGATAGACTTCTGAGTGGGAAGCATCCTCCAGCACGTGCTCGTCGTTCTTCCTCGGCAACTTGTCCTGTTTGGTGGGCGAAGGCTTAGGGCCCCCTCCGTTCTCCATCCCGAGCAATGTCTGATTGACGTTCGGAAGTGGGATGTCCTCCGGCACCTGTTTGCCTCCGCTTTGTGGAAACCTGCCCTGATCGGCGGGCCGGGGCTTAAGGCCATCCTCGTTCCATGACAATCCCTGATCAATACCTGGTGAGTCCTCCACCTGTTCGTGCTTCTTCCTTGGTAACCTATACTGAACAGCGAGCGCAGGCTGAACGCCTTCCTCGCCCTCTCTCTTTGGCGGTATCCGTATCAAATCGATGGCTAGGCGTGAAGCGTCCTCCTGCACCTGCTCGCCCTGCCCATTCGACGGCTGCCCCTGTTCGATGAGCGGAGGTTGAGGACCCTCGCTCTCCATCCTCAGAGATGTCTGATCAACGTTTGAACATGTATCATCCTCCAGCACACGCTCGCCCTTCCTCCTTGGCAGTCTTGCCTGATTTGTGGGCAGTAGCTTGGGGCTTGCCTCATTCACCTTCGGCAACGATCCCTGATCGGTGCTCAAAGGCGGAATGTCCTCCAGCACCTGTTCGCACTTCTTCCTCGGAAACCTATACTGGATGGCGGGTGCAGGCTTAACGTCTTCCTCACCCTCCCCCTTTGGTGGTATCAAATCGACGGTCAGGCGTGAATCGTCCTCTTGTACACGCTCGCCCTTCTTCCTTGGCAACCTGCCTTGTTCAGCAAGCAGAGGCTGAAGGACTTTCTCGTTCTCCTTCCTTAGGGATATCTGATCGATGTTTGAAGGTGGGACATCCTCTGGCACCTGCTCGCCCTTCTTCCTCGGCAGTCTGGCCGGACCGGCGGGTAGAGGCTTAGGACCTGCCTCATTTCGCCTATCAACATTCGAAAATGAGATGTCCTCCAGTGCATGCTCATCCTTCTTCCTTGGTAACCTATACTGAATGGCGGACAAGGCCTTAGCATCTTCCTCACCCTCTCTCCTTGGTTGTATCGGATCGATAGTTAAGTGGGGATCGTCCTCTTGCACTCGCTCGCCCTGTTCGACAAGCAGAGGCGGGAGGCCCTCCTTGTCCTCCTGCCTTGAAGATGTCTGATCAACATTTGAACGCGTAACGTCCTCTGGCACCTGCTCGCCCTTCTTCCTCGGTAGTCTTTCCTGATTGTCCCCCAGTGCTTGCTCACCCTTCTTCCTCGGAAGTCTGGCCTGACCGGCGGGCCGAGGCTTAGGGGCCTCCTCGTTCCATGACAATCTCTGAACTGTGTTCGAACACGGAATGTCCTCCGGCACCTGATCGCCCTTCTTCCTTGGCAGCCTATACTGATCGGCAGGCAGATGCTTTACGCCTTCCTCATCCTCTCTCTTTAGCGATATCGGATCAACAGCTAGGCACGAGGTGTCCTCTTGCACCTGCTCATCCTTCTCATGCGGAACCTTGCCCTGTTCGGCGAGTGGAGGCTGAAGACCTTCACCATTCTCCTTTCTTAACGATGTCTGGTCAATGTCTGAAAGCGAAACATCCTCCAGCATCTGCTCGCCCTTCTTCCTCGGCAGTCTACTCTGACCGGCAGATAGAGTCTCGGAGCCCACCTCATTCGCATTTGATGGCAATCCCTGGTCAACGCTCGAACAAGGAATGCCCCCTAGTACCTGCTCGTCTTTCTTCCTCAACGACTTGTGAAGGGCATTGGAACGCTGGGGTCTAGGGAATGCACCATCTCCAAGTGCACCAGGCAAACCTAGCGCTCCACCTCCACCTCCAGCCCCAATTCTTGCAGAGCCTACGCTAAGGCTGCGTGGGATGTACGCCAAGATATCGGATGTTGGGGTGTGTAGCCGGGCGGACTGTGTGGTGGGGGACAGCCACGCTGTAGACGAGGGTAGTGTTTCGGTGGAGTAGGGTGGAGGTGCGATGGAGGTGCTATCAGCCACAGGAGGTGTAGCAGAGTCGTCTTTTGGTCGCGGCCCAAGGTCCCATGGGGCGGTGGGTACAATGGTAACAGGGGTGGAGTTATTCTGGAGGCCCATCGGATCCACTCTATCGTCTTTGGGCAAATCATGCATATTCAAATGGTCTGACGAGGGCTGGAGCGCGCTCCCGAACTGCGCAGGTACCGCCGCAGCTGAGAAGCCCGAACCGGGTGGCAATGACGCTGAGAGTGTCCACTTCCGGGGCTGACCACATCCACGAGATGATGAGGACGCACGTGGAGGCAAGGGTGGCAGCCTTTGACATTCCCCAGACTGCGCACAAGTGTTCAGGGTCCAGTTTTGCTCAGGTCCTTGCGTTTCCATTCCTGCAACAGATGTAAAGGACTTGAGGTTGTTCTGGGGGGAAACCGAAGCCAACCCATCGTCCCTGTGCAAATTGTGCACGTTGGAATGGTCTGGCGAGGGTTGGTGTCCACTCCTGAGCTGCACGGGTGTCGCAGCGGCTAAGAAACCTGAATCGGGTGGCAATGATGCGGAGGATGGTGTACACGTTCGGGGCTGACCACTTCCGCGAGATGATGAGCGCGGAGGTAAGGGTGGCGGCTTTTGGCAGCTCCTAGACTGCACACAAGTGTTCAGGGTCCAGCTTTGCTCAGACCCTTCTGTTTCCATTCCTATGACAGACCTAAAGGACTTGGAGTTATTCTGGGGGATGATCAGATCCGCCCCATCGTCCGTGTGCGAACTCTGCATGCTCAAATGGTCTGATGAGGGCTGCTGTCTACTCCCGCACTGCACAGGTGATAAGAAACCTGAACCGGGTGGCGATAACGCTGAGGAGGGTGCACACTTTCAGGGTTGACCACTTCCGCGAGATGACAAGGATGGGCGTGGAGGCAATGGTGGCGGTCGAGCAGCCGGACATTGGGAGCTCCTGGACTGCCCATGAGAGTTCAGAGTCCAGCTTTGCCCAAATTCCACTCCTGCGACAGAAGTAAGGGTCTTCCTTCTAGCTATGGGTGATGGATCAGAAGGGAGACAGCTCAACGGAGGAGATACGAGGTAGGAGGGTATAAAACGCCAACGAGCGAAGGCACGGGATAATGTGGATGCACATACACTCAGCAAATTCAATGTAGTTGGACCCCGCCTCAACCCCTACCACAGTAGTATTCACGTACTGATCCTCAGGTTGAGCTGGGGGATGATCACCCCGACGTGGCTGATACGACTGAGAATATGTGGTATGAGACTGCATACTCTGCAGCAGCCATAATTGAGTGGTGGCTTTCTGCGCTTCAATAGCGAGCTTGCACGTGTATTGTTCATCGAGCATCCCTTGAGAGAAGCACTGGGTGATCAAGGGTGATACCTCGCGAAGTGCTGGTGATGGCGGCGGCATAGAAGAAACAAACGACGGTGCGTTCATCGCGAGGATGATATTATCGGGCGCACAACCGTGACCATTGTTGGTCAACTCGAAAACAGAACAGCTAGGAAAAGATAAGTATGCAGCCATACGGAACAGAAGAAGATACAAACACGACAGTATCATCGAAATCGGAAGGGATCGACACAGTACGTGGGTCGGTCGTGGTCACAGCTTTCCTTGGAAGAACCTGTGGGCGAGGTGGCAACTTGGGCTTGGGTCGGGGCGGTAGGGGGGGAGAACTAATCATGATTGAGACTGGTAAGGCAAACATGTCGGCACCGTGAGTTCGTTGATCTGATATCGCTGTCACCGTTGACACTGGCGGCGTACGTGAGCTTGACGGTCTAAGCTGCCTGATCTAATCCAGGTCCCAGCAGGCTTGGACACCTATTATGAGGGAGTATTTTCGATGATATTATATAGTTTGAATCCGCTCGAAGGCAATATTTGGCCTGAATGGACAGCTCTGAACAACTCCGATCGAGACAAGATCGGTGGACGAACCTTACTGGTACTTGGTGTGGGCCCTGAAGCCATGAGGAAGAAGCGCGGCGCAGTGTGATTGAATATGCAGTGAGAAATTGACAGGCGAAAGCCCTAGGTTTGATTCAAATCAAGAAATCAGCAACGTTGGAGACCGTTCGAGAAGTTCTGGGGACCAACATGCGCCGTGCTCTCCCTCAGATATCGGGCTCAGTTTTGTCGACTCCAGTCAGAGCAAAAAGACAGTATTCTGTACTCCAAGCTCGGGCTGAAATTCTAATAGTACCTTGATTTTTTCCTGCCGGTGACAGTGACCTCGACGATCAGGCCGATGTAGCAACCGGCCAACTGGAGCTCGTGAAATGGCGAAGCTCTAATGCAAGCAGTCCGGCAGACCCGTCACCCTGGTGCAACGGTGCAATAATTATTAGCTTGAAGCAGCTGGCCACGCCTCACACATACCTCACGCATTCAATGTTCTCCATGAAAGTGCTTCAAGAAGCGCTCAGAGAGGAGGCCCGGATCCGAAGTGGCAACTTCGAAACGATCGTGGTGTGGCTCGCCAATTCGGATGTTTCAAACTCAGCCGCATTGGACATGATCGCACATCGAGCGCTGGAAACGCTGGTTGCAGTTTGTTCCGAGTCTGGCCCCATCAAAATCGGAAGAGAATCCAGTTGCTGAAGTGAAACCACGAGGTGAATATATCGTTATCGTGGACGTCAGCGATTCACCGACTCAGCGTGCGGTTCACATGTGCATATGCCCACTTCTGGTGGGAAAATTTCCCCTTACGCGAGGTCACTACTGGTCCATGCGGATGCCTCGTTCGCTCATTACGGTTGTCGACACAATTTGGGAGCATGACCCCGCACGCTCTTAAGCACACCTTCGCGAGACAAGCTAACACTCGTTCCCGTCTGAGCTCGAGCCATTACGAGGCTAATGTCAACGACTCCTTTGCACCGATGCCCCGTTTGCAAAAGTGGCTCGGTGAATGCAGGGAACCTGGCAGTATTCATCGACGGCACGTCTAACCAACCTGATGAGGTAATTGGTGTCTGTACCACGATCCTCCAGAGCTGATTAGTGTATGGGCAGGCAACAAACGTCTTTAAGCTGTTCAACCTCGTATCCGTTCAAGGTGACCCCGAGCTCAAGCAGCGTAGATATTATCTGAAGGGCATCGGTACATATGACGTCGGCAATGTGTGGAAGAAGATCTACAGTATACCTGAGATGGCATTTGCTTGGTTTGTCCCAGAGGAGTATCCCATCCTGCAACTTATACAATCGGCCGCTGCAGGAATGTAGAGAAAAACGTGT
>JBBPRB010000781.1:0-12704 GCA_038092815.1 Hortiboletus rubellus | reverse complement strand
CTCCTCGTCGGACACCAAGAATATTAGATACTGCGTGGCGTTTCGTCGATGCGATGTCCTGACAGAGATGTCTTCACTCTTCTGACGCAACGGAGAGCCACCACAGGACAATGAGCACGTAACCTGTGAACAAACCTTGAACGATTGCGTGTACACCGGCGAGACCAAACAGATTGCCGGTCGAGGATGTAATGGATGATGCGCCAAGTATGGAAAATTGGTTGGCATACACAGCAGTTCCAACCCCCCCGAGGAAGCCATATATGTTGGAGACAAAAAGTAGCGGTATCAACGAAGCAGGATATCAAGGGCAAATGCCATATCAGAAGAGGCAAGTGGTCAACATGGGTCGGACATTATCGCAGCGCCTCTGACCGTGCCTGTGGTTACCATTATAAACGATTGAATTGGCGGCAAGTGGCCCGAAGTGGGTTCCGTGGCGCAGACTTGTCGCATTTGGAAATGGTGATCAAAGATCTTTTCACCTCATGTTCAACGCACCAGCGCTGATATGGTACCAGCTACGTGTCATGTGTTCAATGGGTAGAGTAAATGGACGAACGGAAGTGAGCCGCAAGGCAAGGGCACGCATGGAAGCGAAGATGGCAGCGGGCAACATTGGCATTACACGTATCTATCATTTGGACCTGGTAGCGGGTCTGGATGGAGTAAGTCTCATCCAAAGCGAGCTCATGATCCGGGGATGTAACGGCGCACAGCACCGGACGCCCATCCGGTCATCGCGGGTGTGCGGATATGAAAAGATCGATCGTTGGAGGACGCGATGGAAGGTAATTATGAGGAAAAAATGTTCGACTTGAAGGAGCGAGGAGAGAAAAAAGTGTTGCCAAAGCGTCGAGGTGTGTCAATGTCACGGCCGCACTGCCAGACTGCGTACAGGACGAAGACACTGGGCCGAAAGAGGCAGGCTTGGCAAGTTTATGGTCATTACCGCATGCAAGAGCCGTACTATATCAGCCAAGTGTTGGTCGACTCGCTAACAGAAAAATATAACAGATGTCAGTGTCCCTCCGGAGATAAAACGGACTCATCTTACCGAAGATCACTCCATGCAAAAGCCAAATCCACTCCTCTTTACGGAACTGAAATTCGTTGTGCCTTTGCTATTTACACATCCCGCACCTCTCGCCACCTCCAGTCTCACAAATAGCCACCATAGGCAGAAATTTTACATATCCCGAAGAACTTACTCCGCAGGCATTTGCTGGGAATTGCCGTCCGCCGGAAGCTGCCAAGGTAAAGTTTATTGTTCGAACCTGAATGTGAGCACAGATCAGAACTGTCATTTCAAACCAGAAGACCGGCTGTTTTCTCTGCATGTCCCGAGCGGGTCTTTCTGACATCCGACTTTTATTAAGATTGAAGCTGACCCACTTTGGTGTTCGCTTATATATCGGGGCTGTAGCCACATCGCCCGTCAAATCGCCCGGTCAGCTCTTAAACAGCTGGGCCACCGCCCGTCGGGTTCGTGTGCTCCACTCTGCCGCATTTATCGCATTCCTCCTGTCTTGCTGATCCGTGTTCTTTCTGTCTCTATGGACCCGGACAGGCACCTGCCCGCTCCTGGGCGTAAACACCCTCGAAATCCGCCTCCCATGATGTCTCCCTCTGCATCTGATACCCAGGCGCGTTCCATCGCGCCATCCGGGACCACGTATCAGCCTTCTCTCCCATCCATACGGCAGCTTCACCCCTATCTTCCACCCTCTGGAGCCACGCAGCCCCATCTGCCCGCCCAGGATCCGCCATCATATGGTTACGCCCCCCTCCCTGCCTACGCTGGTCCTTCAGGATCGACAGATCCTCATTCCACCCAACCAATGCCATCTCAGAGTAGCATGTATCCCCGAAGCGAAGGTCTCGATTCGGAGCCCGAGGGCGAAACGGAGCAGCTTGGACCCCCTAAAAAGAAGCGGCGGCGTCAAGCGCTGAGTTGTAATGGTACGTTGTTTGGACGTCATACTTCGCGCAGATCCTTCTTGACGCAGATCCCCCATCATGCATGCGGATGTCAATTGACGCCTTTCTGTCGTGGACGAAACTTGACCATGCGACGCTACAGAATGTAAAAGAAGAAAGATCAAGTGTGACAGGTGCAGGGCTTAGTTTCATTAGGTCTGGAGATCGCTGAAGCTGTTTTTTTCAGGGCGCAACCGTGTGGCCCCTGCACACGACGCGGTGAACAGTCAAAATGCCAGTGGCGTACTTTGGAGCCTGTGTATGTCAAGTCCGTTCCCCAGTTTCGTCGAAGGCACTCACGTCCAGGTCCCAGGGACAAATACGTTACCCGAGCTGAGTACGACGAGCTGAAATCCCGTAGCAGGGCAGAATACGATGGCCTCAAGGCGAGGTTGGACCAACTTGAGAACATGGTCTCGCGCATTTTCTCCGCCCCACCTGGCGCCGTTAACGTGCCGCTGTACTCAATGTCTCCCGATATGTCAAGTGCTCCACATTCTGAAAACGTTACATATCACGCTGGTCATGCGTCAACCGGACCAGTGCTTTACTCCCCGGCTATCCCCCCGTCATCTTCGTATCAAGCCGAACATGTACCTAAACCTCCACAATACCCATCAAACTCCCCTCATCTAGTTACATCAGGGACACTCCCGGCTCCCACACCCACGCCCACTCAACCTCACCCTCCTGGAGGAGGAGGCGGTGGTAATGGCGGACCAAGCCACGTCCGACGTGTTTCCGCGTCCGAAACCAAGTCTCCAACCGCAGTAAGACAATCACCCCTCTCCCTCGCCTCCATCACATCTCCATTCAACACTGATGCGCAGCCAAAAAACTGCCACGCGCAGACGTTCAACTCGCCGGGCGAGCGTCTGCGCCTAGTGCCTCGAGGAGAATGGAAAGGCCTGGCAGCGGCAACGGCGGGCTGCGGCATCCGCAAGCGGCGATGGAACACCTACCACAGTCGTCAGCGACGAGCGTCGTCCCGGATGTTGCCATGGAAGGACCATCCGGGGCTCCCATGGCTCTCCATTTACCCGGACCTTCGTCATCGTCTCGGGGGCGATACACAGGTGTAGGTCACCCGGGACTCGGTTCAGGCCGAGATGTGAGAGACAGTGGGGACGGGAGACATGGTCCTTCCACGTAGCGCCAACGGGTTTCACAAGTTCTTCCGCCGCCCGCCAAATATTAATACCCCTCGTCCAAACGAGGGACGACGTGCATGGAACTATTCACTACCCATTTACCTGTGCAATGAGTTCCGAATGATCCGGGTTCCACACTCCACAACACGCGATACGCAACATTAATACAGATATCACCATCTCCAATTCACTTGTACGGACATGAATTTCACGACCTGCTTCTTTCTTCCTCTGTAGCCTCTCAAACTTCGCACCTGCTCCGTTCATGACATTGTTTTTTAGTCACGCATTTACGACATAAGCATTCTGCCATTACCAGAGATCATCCAGCCAACGGCTCGTTATCAGTGCCACCCTGTCGTAGCTACACTACGTCCCCCGATGAGTAGTAGATGGATTGTCGTCTACCATGATTTCCACAAGGTAAACATTACTCCCAAACCAACTTGCCCCGATCGTCCACCGTGGCTTGCATACCACCACTCGGTCGTTTCCCCCCACCTTGTTGAGATTGCTCGATGATCCGAAGTCGCTCCAATTCGCGTTTGTGCTTTGCGAGTCCATCTAATCGCGCTACCTCCGCTTCCGCCCTGGCAGATTTGGCAAGTTCCTTCTTGCGTGCGTTTTGTCGCTGCTTCTTGGTCATAGTTTCTGGCGTCGCTGGTGCATGTGATTCAGAGGTCGTCGTCGTCGTTGTCGTTTGAGAGGGTCCTGTTTTTTTTTTACCGTGTGAGTGAGAACGCCAAGGAAAGAGGAGGGAGAATAGAATTACGGGTACGACTTCGACTCTTGACGACACCCCATTCCCCTTCGTCTTCTTGATCGGCGTCATGGACGAGCAAGCTGTCTTCGACGACGTCTCCATAGTCCTCCCAGGAGAAGCCTGGAACGGGCGACTCGTCCGGCCGAGGCTGGACCCGCATGACGCGTGCCAAGGTGGGGAAATCGGATTGTTCCAGCATCCTAAGGGGGAAAAACCAAGTTTGGCTCATCAGCATCCACACCATAAAAAAAAACATGCAAGGAATTCATCATTGAGGGGATACGATGAACGCAAGGAACTAATATAAACAGGGAAATGAAAACGAACAGCCGACCGAAAAGCAAGCGAACAGGAAAAAGAAATCGAAAAGGAAACTTACTCCTCGACGCCTGTTTTGGTCGGTCTCGGGACGAATTTCTCGGCGAGAGTACGCTGCACGAGGTCGACACGTGCTCCGCACATGTCGGCAGTGACGTTGTCCATACGTTCCACCACAGGCGAATCGCTCGCCGTGGATGCCATATCGCTGCTGGTCATGTCCATTGCGTCCGTAAGCCCTCGAGCTTGTCCATCCGCAGACTTGGACGTCTTGAGACGGCGATGGTCGACGTGCGTCCACGAACTGTCGGTGTCCAATGACAAAGAAGGAGAGAGGCGAATCCCACGGGGCTGAGACGGCACATGCGCACGCGCCTGGGCGTGAAGCTCGGACGGCGATGCTAGCCTCGTGCTCACACCAAGGCTACCCTTTCCCGTCGCACGGGAGGAAGCCAGTGCGTCACCAGACACAGATGGGGAGAGAAACGCCGAAGCGTCGGTGCTATCGCCGGAGCGCGGCCCGTGCGTGGTGACCCGTCCAACGTCCGCCACCTCCTTGCCCGGCTCTGAACCCGCCTCCTTGTCCTCGTCCCCATCTTTGCTCTTGCCTGCCTTCTTCGTCTTCTTCTTCTTCGTCTTCTTCTGACTGTCTCCTTGCTTAGACGCCGTCCCGGCTGGAGGAGCCTCCTGCAGACCCACGTCCACACCCGTACCCGTGACCGCATCCACCTTCCCACCCCCACCGATACCCTCGAAATCACCCGGCACGACGACCGCTACTCCACCTTCAACGTCAGCTTTACCTTTGCCTTTGCCTTGGGCTTTACCTTCGCCCCCGCCCACGCCCTTGCCCTTCTTCTTCCCCTTTCGTGTGGTATTAACAGCGTTCTTCACCTCGCCCTCGTCGCCCGCGCGCGCTCCACCTGCACTCGTCCGTGTGGAATGGGTATGGGTATGGTGGGTATCCTCGTGGGTGCCAGTGCCTAGTAGCTGGCCCAGTCGGGTATGGTTGAAAGCATAGACGGCGCCGAGAGAGAGACCTGCGACGAACACGCCCGCAACCGTCGCAGTAGATGGCGTCGACGAAAAGCCGGTCGTTTCCATGAGGTGGGGTGGTAGGGTGTTAATACGAGTTGTCCAAGAGGTGATACGTGGTGTCCGTCGTCGCTCGTCGAATCCGGATCAAGAAAAGCAAAGCACTGCTCGATGGCTCTTGTCCCGTCTTCGCCTTGACGTGGCCACGCGTAAACACGCACATACAACGCGCTCATGACCACATGAAAATAAAAATGGATCGTTATAAATAACTCTCTACTTGTTTTATATCCGAGAACCAACTTCCAAGTCGACTTCGTATCTCTCACTATACATATAACACAACATGACTACCCCAAGAAAAAACACAGAAAAAAAATAACAACGAAAAGACATTAACAAGCTTCGTTCAAAAGCACTTTGGCATAATGTACTGTAGTAATGAGAGGGTAAGAGGATTCAATCAATGCCGGTATTCTGGAGAGTGAAAGAGGATGGTGTCGCAATAGATACCAATCTCCGGCTGTGCGTGAGATGGTTGAAATATACACAAGGGAAAAACGATCGTCGAGGTAGATCAATGTGAGGAGTACAGGATGTGTAAATAAGACGTTAGAGCGTACGAGAAGGAAGAAGCGACGTAGATCTACAAAAAGAAGGAAGGAAAGGGAGAAGTTAGCCCCAGCAAGGTAGGAACACGTCAGACCTCCGAATGTGTCGAAAGCCGCATGCTGTCCGACATGAGTTCCGCCGTACCCTTGATGTGTAACGTCCCACCAGCCTTGTCGCTCTGGGCCAACAAGTCGTTCCAAATGTCTGCTTTTTCCCGCTCAGTCAACGGGGGTCTGCGCGGCGCGTCGAGTTTACGGAATGTGAGTCGTGTCCGTGTGTGTGGAGACGCGTCTCGGTCTCGGTCTCGGTCTCGTCCTTGTGATCGTCCGGGTTCAGGGGACTCTAGTCGTGCAGTCATGTCACTCTGCCCACTCGGCGTTCGGCCCATTTGTCGTACAGTCCCAACAGCAGCATCCACTTGTTTGACCACCATCGGATGCGAAGGCGAACTCGCCACGTTCCCACCCCCTCCACGTCCCGGATTCTTAGATGGTCTCGGCGGTGGCGAAAGTGACACGATCCCATCCACCATCCGTGACTGTCCAAGCACAACTCCGGGGCTCTGATACGACGCACGGGCACTTCCAGGAGCAGACGTGGGTGTAGAAGAGGGTCTCGAAGGACCAGCCGAAGGTAACTCCCAAGAGAGTGTCTGACGAGATGGCGAAGGTAATGGCACATCGTCAACCTCGGCGTCCTCCACCGTTCTCAGACCAGCGGGCACAGACGTCGACCGACGGGGAGATCGCTGCGACGGTAGAGATGACGTACTGGGCTCATCATTTTCGACGTGGTCGTCGCCTAAACGTAGCTGCTCGAGCGGTGCGATGATGTGTCGATCGAGCACGGATTCTGGTGTGCGGGATACCACCACAGCCTCGCCATAAGAGGAGATAGAGGAGCGTGCTGAATGGGTCTTGCGAAAGAACTGTGTAGAGGCGACGTCGGATGAGTTGGGCGAGGATGAGGTTGCCAAGCTTGGTCGAGCGACGGCCATGTGTTTCGGTGCCGTGGGGGCACGGATGTAGTCCTTGTCGGGCGAACACGATGATAACTGGTGGCGTGACAGGGGTTCATTGTCGCGTTCGCCTTGATTCGCCTTCTGAAGAAGCTCCTTTGGAATGGTAGGCACGGGCGGAACGGCCTTGCCAGGCAGGAATCGATCCCGTAGACCTCCCGTACTAATCTGCCGCACCAGTCGCCATAGCTTCGTGCCCTCACTCTTCTCTCCCTTCTCAGGCCCCGACTGTGCATGACCCGGAATCGGGCTTGCCCGTGCGCCGTCTCCCGCATCCGGGACACCATCCATGGATTGCCCAGTAGCCCGCAGGCTCGTCTTGTCAACTCCCCATATCTCCTGGAGGCTAGGCCGCGCTTTCGAATGCCATTTATCACGCAAAGGTGATTCCTCCGTCACCACACCCTCTCCCTTGATCTTTCGCCACCGAGTCGAGAGCTTGCGTGTGATGCCATGACCACCTGGGTCAGACATGGAAGGCTGGTGCGAAGGAATGGCCCGCGACGTAGTGGAAATGCGTTGATCTGCTTCGAGCCAGCCCGACCGATCATCTGGACTACCCGGTTGCGCGCGACGCTCCGAGGACGAGCCAAAGACGGTATAATAAGGCGTTGGCAGGGGCTTCGGGTGATCTTGATCGTATCCACCATCGTGGGATGCACTGGGGCTCATCCGGTCGTCGATCGATAGTTTCGAGGGGCTGGGCGTGTCGTCACGATGGAGTTCCTGTTGCTTATAGGCCTCGGCGACGGCACCAGCCGGGGTCAGTGGGAGGGGTATCCCGCCTTGGCGAGACACGTCCTCCTTGATTGGTAGACGAAGAGAGTTTGGATCGGGCTCGTTCGAACGCGAAGGACTGCCCATGCCTCGCTCTCGTGCTTTGGAGAGCTTGGAAGAGCCACTCGGACGGCGCCTCAACACGTTGCGCGTTTTAGGCTCCCTTGCACGAGTTGGGGGTACGTTTCGGAGAGATATGCCAAGATTTTCTTGACTCGGTGGCGGACCACTGCCCATTCTAGCATCATAAATTTTGGGAGTTGCTTCGCTCGCATATCGACGGTGTGCATCTATGGATGTATTAGAACCACGAGCAGGGCTGGGCAGGGCGGGAGCGACGCTACCCGAAATCTCCAGATCAGGTGGACGTGATTTCCGAGGGGTCATGGTCCATTTGCCGGCGGAGGCAGGAACACGAAACGAGCTGGAAGACGCATCGTTATCCTGAGGCGTGATCGTGGCTGAATTGAAGGAGAAGCGAGAAGGGGATGGGACGGTATTTCTAGAGAAAATGTTTTTAATACTCTCGGTCAGTCGTGAGTGGGATCGCATGTGGTGGTCGGCTGGGCTGGTGTCAGTGCTACCGGCTGTTGCGAAAACGAGGGGAGAATGGGGAGCGGTCAGAGGTCTATGTGAGAAGTAGCCAGAAGGACGTTTGTCAATTCGTGGTGCAGACGCTTGAGGGTCTGATTCGGTTGTGGACCGAGACCACGGGGAGACGGGATGCGAAGAGCGAGAGGAGGCTGAGCCGTGTATTGGAGAATAGGCAGAAGAAGGGCCGGGTATCAAGATGCCGAAGTCGGATCGAAATTTTGATTCTGCGCTGGGGACTGATTCGGAGGTTGCGGATGAAAGAGAACCCGGGAAAGGGCTGCTATGCCCAATGGAGGGCGAAGTCATGGGCGTGGAGTGGGTACTTATGTGAGAGGCGCGTGTGGGCACTGACGGGGAAGGTACATCGTGATGGGAGTTTGTGGTTGCCAGCGACTGGGAAGAGGTGCTGAGATCATGGACATAATGACGGTGGAACAATCTGCGGGGCCTGTCTTTGGTAGAGGAATGATCGTCGTCGATGGAGCAGGATGCACTGCGCTGGCGAGGGCTCGGGGCTCGTGGAGGAGGGAACATGATCTGGGAGGGTAATGTAAGCAGATGAACGGGAGCAAAGCGGGAGGCAAACCAAGACGAACAGGCAGAAGAGCGATGCTTGAAAATGTGCAGACGCCAGAAACGGATGACCAACACTATAGCCTGGAAAGAGGAGATGAAGACGATCGAACGAACGCGGAGAGAATGCGGGGACATACATAATACTCGCCACGGCAGTACTTGAAGCCTGATGGACGATCTGCAGATGAAGAAAAGAAAGAAAAAAAAAGGGAGGGCTGTTACTGGTTCGGTAGGAACTTGGGCCAAAAACGGGGCAAACAGAGTACGTAGGGCGCGGAGCCAAAATAAAGTTAGTCAAAGAGGCTGGGCGTGCGAACGAGGGGGATTGGGTGTTTAATTGAAACGAGCGACGGCGGGATGAGGACAAGGACGAGCCGAGCCGGTTCGCACATCGGCTTGGTTACCATCTCGCCTTCTATCTCCACTAGTAGCCCGCACAGGTCTCTCGACGATGCTGCGCGAGTCCAGTCCAGCCGCATCGCACCCTTCTCTCTCGTTCTTCCCATCATGGCCATTCCCGTCGACGTCGCTCCCAGTCACCCCCTCGACCAGCAGCCGACAATTGGACTGATCGGCATGGGTGCCATGGGCACCATGTACGCGAAACTTCTCTCCGACGCCGGCTGGAAAAAGTGCGTTCCTTCTTTCATCCTCGTTCTTGCCAAGCCGACCTGTCCTACGCCCAAAGAATCAGCATCTGCGATCTGCCCGAAAAATACGAGTCATTAAAACACACCTACAAGGGTACCTGCTTCACTTCAAACCAAATCCGTTTCATTCTCACGATCCGTTTACCAAGACCTCCCCGGAATCACTGTCCACAGAGACGGCCATGCCGTGTCTCGGATCTCGGATTTTATCATGTACTCCGTGGAAGCAGAGTATATCGATCGCGTGGTCCAGCAATACGGCCCTTGTAAGTGCTGCCCATCATACTTCTCACCACTACCTCACCCTGTCACGTGGATCATATTTTTAGCAACAAAGGTCGGCGCTATCGTCGCCGGCCAGACCTCTGTCAAGGCACCAGAAAAAGCTGCCTTTGAATCCCATCTCCCCACAGATGTTCACATTGTTTCCTTGCACTCCCTCCACGGACCTACCGTTTCTCCGGTCGGCCAGCCATTGGTGCGTGCCTGGTTCCTTTCATTTACCCGCGATTCGCACCTTACCCCGTCTTCTAGGTCATTATCAAGCACCGCGCCCCAGATGAAAGTGTCAGGATCGTCGAGAGCATATTCAGGTGCTTCAAATCGCGTTATGTCTACCTCACATATGAGGACCATGACCTTGTCACCGCCAATGTCCAAGCCGTCACTCACGCTGCTTTTCTCACGTACGTCTCTCCCTTGCCTCTGCGACTGACACGCTCTCATGTCTCTCACACTAGTATGGGCACAGCATGGGCCGCCCAGCGCTCGTACCCCTGGGAACAGGGCCAGTACGTCGGAGGCATCGAAACCGTCAAAGTCAACATCATGCTTCGGATCTACTCCAACAAATGGCACGTCTATGCCGGCCTTGCTATCTTAAACCCCTCGGCCAAGATTCAAATCGATGCCTACGCCTCCAGCGCCACAGACCTCTTCAAACTCATGCTCGCAGGGGACTATGCCGGCCTCCGACAGCGCATCTACACTGCCCGTGAGAAAGTCTTTGGAATCAAGGAAACGGAGGAAGGCGGGTCGACATCCATCTTCCTTACCGAGGACGTCCTCGACCGGTTCACAATCGGAGGGAGCCCCAAGTCCCGTATGTCCTCGACCACGGGGACCACCACACCGCGAACCAACTCGCATCTCTCACTCCTCGCCATGGTGGACTGTTGGGCCGGTCTCTCGATCCAACCGTTTGACCACCTTGCGCTTGCGGCGACCCCCGTGTTCCGGATGTGGATCGGCGTGGCAGAGTACCTCTTTCGTTCAGTGTCTCGTCTGGACGCGGCAATCCACGCGGCTCTGTATGACGTGACGCATCGATCGCATGATCTGGAGTTTGTCGTCGCGGCCCGGGGATGGAGTCAGTGTGTCGCATTTGGCGACTTTGAGTTGTACAAGGACAGGTTTATGGAGACGGCTGCATTCTTTGAGTCAAGGTTCGAGGAGGCTAACAAGATTGGTGGGGCAATGATCAAGGCGATCCTCGAGAGTAATGGCACGACAAAGTAGCTCTGGCCAAGCCCTTCTTGTGTATGATACCATCATAGGCTAAGTTTTGGTTTTGTCGTCTGCTACATAGCCATATCGATCACATGACATCATGGTGAATCGGAATTACTGCGTAAACTTTTCGTCGTTGTCAATGTTATGCCTCTGTCCAGGTCCTCCAGCGTCCCATCTTCTTCGACAACGCACCCGTTTCAAAATGCGACCGGTCTTCTAGTCGTCATCCCAGACAAGATCGACGTCGAGGAGGAATCCCGCTTTTACGACCAACTCTGCGACGTGCGTATGCTCCGGATTCTAGCCAAGACTGGTACCTGACAAGGACCCCCGAACTGCAGGAACCAGACGGCCGCGCATCGCGCGCCTCGATTCACCACTCTCAAGGCCCTCCGTCTGTCTTTTCGCACGACATATGGCTCGGTGACAACTCGGGTGAGAGCCGTGCGTTTGCGAGGGACGTGCATATCAGCGGCTGGACAAACGTCGGTGATAAGCTTGGCGGCGCATACGTTGGTACGTCTTTCGCGTCATCGGTTCGTGTCGAAGTTGAACGTGCGCGTGGACGTGGGGCAGTGTACGATTGTGTCATACGAACGAAAGAGGTCGGTCCCACTCCTCCCCCTCCACTCACGTTTTTTCACCCCCCCCGCGTTCCACCCAAACTTGACAGAACACGACGATACATGCACATAAGCGATACAGCGCCTTTCTCCAACTCTACCAAGCACTCCGGCAGAGTCTACCCGTCCGTCTCTCTTCCTCTACACCGTTTCGTCGCCCGCCCTCACGTCGTCGAATGCTTGCTTATAGTCACACCAGCAACACTTTGTACCCGCACTCCCCCCGAAATCACCCTTTTCACGCTACCGGCCGGTGTTTCTAGACCACCGACGGCGACAGCTGCAGTATTGGCTTTCTGCGGTATTGTTGCATCCCGAGATTGGGGCGTGTCAGGCAGTGAGACGGTGGGTCATGGATTGAATAAGTGATGCCTCGCATTGGACGTGGACGTCTCTTTTTTTTATTCTTTTTTTATGATCGAGTGATGTTTATCATAGACGTGTTGGTTGCGAGTTGGTGTGTTGTTCTGTTTTTATACATCGTACCTGACTCCAATGTATTCTGAAAGTATTGGTGGGTGCAAACTGTCACAGACATTGCACAACATTGCTTCATGAATTACAGTCGTTGGCAACATTGTAATGTTAGAGCCTGATCTACGATGGACGTCCTTTCCCAACGATCTCGATTCAAGCGCTCGCCAAAGGGTATCCTTCATCGTTCGGATTTTAGCATTCCCCCCTCCCCGAAATCGGGGATGGGAAAGTACTAGTTATGCTTGTGTGATGGGCCATTCAGGGGATGTTCTTTCATCGCAATGACCCGCCAGCGCCGGGGAACCCGTGGCGGGAGTCTGTCAAGGGGGGACATCGCAAGGGATCAATCGATACATCAAATGCACAGCCCCATTATAACCTTGCAGACGATTTCGATTTCGTGCCTGCGAGCACATGGTTATTGTCCTTTCATCCTGAAATAGGTTAGCTCTGGTTGGGTACTGCCATGGCCATGACCGAGAAGTGCCGAACGCAACACCCTCCACGAGGAAGTTTATCACTTATCGTTGTCCCCGAAAGAGAAAAAAAAGGGGGGGAGGTGGCTTCGGTTATCGTGGTCATTGAATCCGATCATGTCACAGTGGACCTGTCGGACCA
>JBBPRB010000780.1:0-12719 GCA_038092815.1 Hortiboletus rubellus | reverse complement strand
GGTCTTGGGTGTTGCCCGGGACTATAAACTCCTGTACTATAGAAAATACAACATCTCCCTTTTGGCCGTATTTTTCGTCGTTCGAAAGTCTCTTCAACCTCGTCTTCAACCTCGTCACTTTCCACTCGTACCGGGTCCTCGTCCTTGACCCGGATTTCAACCTTGTCGTTCCGGATTTTGTTCCTTCCGCCCGGATTCCTCCGGATTTGGTTTTCTCGCCCGCGGGAAAGTCTTTGCCTACCCTCCTCACTACCAACCTACCTCGAACCCCTTGGGACGAGTATTTCCTCGCACCCACCTGTGTCTTTGCTAGTTTTCCTAGCTTTCCTTAGGGTATTGACACCCCTAGAACTGCCTATCACCTTTACAACGTTCCAACTTGCACCCATCGTCTCGTCTTTGTTTCTGTATCTCGTCGTGCGCTGTGATCCAGGTGTCCGAGGTGTACAATTCATCATACACACGCTGTTCTTGACCTGAGAGGGGGGACTTCCAAATGCGCTTGAAGGGGGTGAGATGGAACCACTTTGCGGCCTTCTCAGCGAAGACCACACGGATTATACCGGTCAACGAGCGGTGGAAGAGCCCGGGGATCACAAAATCTTGTCCATTTCCACCTGCATGTCGTTCTCTCGTAGGCACTGAAATACTGATGGTAGATTCTTTCCAAGCATCCTGGGATAGATGTGGCGTGCTATCTGACTCGGTGTCCGGAGCATTCTCGGATTTGTCAAAGTGTTTCATTTCGGTGTGCGCATTGAATTTAATGAAGTGGTTGCGATCAAAATCCTTGGAGTTGATCACCTCGTGTACGAGGCGAGTGACTTCGGCCTCGGACTTTCTTCTGCTGCCCGTCACCATCCATGTCATCAGTCGCCATATACCCATATTCTTCCACGGCCAGGGTGGTGGTGGAGGTGGTAGCACATCCGAAGAGGAAACACCATCGGACGAAGGCTCGTAGGTCGTATTGGTGAGTTGATCAATCGTCAAGAACGAATCAGGGTCATATGACGGACGATGGCGGTATTCACGTGCAATAGAAAATACATTGAAGGTTGTGCGAAATGAGTCGAATACATGGAGAATTACACGGGGTAGGATTGAGCGGGGAGCAGCTTCAGACGATTCGGATGCACTGGCAGCGCCCGGGTCTAAGCTAGGCAAATATGGAAGAGATGGCTCTGGGAGCACGTCCCTGAACCGCACAGGTAATCGCCTTGGCCGCGCAGGTCGACCCGAATTTCCTAGGGCACTGTTGGGAATGCTCTCAGGAACTGATCCCGACTCTCCACAAACTGGAGGGTTGGTATTGGTGGCCACCGCTGGAGCGCTGCTGTTGGGATTGAGGTTGGTGAGGTGGGGCAGCACAGGAGATCCGAGTCGTAGGACTTTATCTTGGGGGCCGGCACTAGCAGTAGAATCAGCTACGGACTCATCAACTCCGAGTCGGACATTCTGTTGAATGATCAAGGTAAGATGCGACACATCAGGGAGAGGTGAGTTTACCTGGTCTAACTTTGCCTTCTTGGAAGCCGGATTGGTTGCTGTGTCGCGTAGTAGCAGGTGTTTGCGCTGAAGATTGGCTCGGGCGGTGGATCCCTGCCTATAGTATATACAGCTTGAGCGATGGCGGAGGAGAGCACCGCTCGAATCGAACGTTCGTCCACACGACAGCGCCCCACATTTGAAACGGCCAGCATGCATCAAAGAAATCAAAAGTCCTGTAAATATGACTGCGAATAAATGTCTTATACGCATGTATGTGCGACCTACCACTGGCAGGAAGTGGGGAGTTGGGGTGGGGACTTGTTTGATTGCAGCCGCATCGGTCACTCAGACCCTCTCCATCAGCCCTGCACGAGGAGCGGAGTCACAGGGCCATCAAGGTTTGGGTGCAAAGCTGAAAACTCCCAGTGGATAGCCACTGGTGACACTTTGCTCCGAGATCTAACCGCCGCTTGACGACACTTTTGCAAGCCACCCGAGAGCTGTGATTGGAGGGCGGGTCAGCGAAAAAGGGAATTAAGGGTCCTTCCAAAAAAGAAACGGGCGTAGCTCCAGACTGACTCCGTGCCGTTCATGCAAGTCTCCAGAACCGCTCCGGAACCACCGGCATGAATTCGCCTGTGGCAGGTTTGGTCATTCTCGGACGTAAGTAATACATACCCCGGATAGCTGATTGCCCCACACAAACAGGTTATAATTTAGGATGCGAGTGAGGGACTTCTCTGTTAAAGTCCCTCGTAGCTTGCTCAAATCTCGGACGTATGCAAGGTGCCAAGTCCCGTGACGATACTGAGCAGCGTCAACCGGACGCAGGAGGTCAACACTCACACAAAGCCAGGTGTTACTGTGCCCGGTGCTGTTCCTCTGCTCATAGCTCACGGTCTTCATCGTTCAACGCGAGTGCGGCAGAAATTATTCTCGGGCTCTTTCGGGAGGACGACGTCAGACCTAGTTACTGTGATGAAGAAGATGCTATTGTACGAGAAGCGCTCATACTTCAGGATGCCAAGAACCCCGATTCCTTCGTTAGCAAGTTGTTAGTACAACCGGAACTTTGGGCAGACAGCGAAACTGAGGCGAGTATTTGGGCTTTCACTTCTTCCAGGTTTCTGAACACGAATGTAATAGGACGATCCAGAGGAAGGTCTCCATGCCAAACGATCGCGAACAGAATCACCAACGGATGCCGGAGAAGAGGTAAGCGATATAGTCTGAAGGGACTTGATCGAATCGGAGTACATTCTAACTTGATGCGTCATGATGAACAGGGACTCGGAGAAAGTGAAAGGAAACTGCTGAAGTCCAATGAGACTTGCGATGTTGCTGATTCACGCAAAGAGCTGGTGAGTTTTCAGTAACACTGACCAAAATTTCATTTAACAAAATGGCAGCGTCATGAGGAAAGGTCAGACCAGTGTGTCAGTACTACATCCCACTCACAGCGCCCATTGACTGCGGAATAGTGTATTACATGTACTTTATGACCAATCGTTTGATTCCGTATTTCACTAGCCAGTGCGCATTGCAGCCTCTGAGTTGAACAGAACGGGCAAACTTGAAACTGAATTGTGAGGTACATAATGTTGAGATGCCGAAGAAGCCAATGAAGCCAGACGCCGCATGGTGTGGGGTTGCTGAACTCATGGAAAGGGGTGGAAAGCGCAGTCGAGCGACACTTGATGTCACCTTTGATCGAGGTGGAGTCGACGGTGCTGGCTTCGCAGCGGAAGAGGACAGTAGTGACACAAATGGGGCCAGTGTACGAGAGACAGATCTTGATAAGCGTTCGGGCCGCCCTGTACCTGTGCTGTTACCTACCATCTAAGTTCTGGGTGAAGAATCTGAGTTTTCGTCAGGGAAGGCGGAGAAGTCCCAGAGCGGGTGCTGCCTGGTCTATTGGCTCGGAACTTACTGATATACATTGCCTCAGTGCTGTAGCGGGCCTTTCCCTCAACAGACCACGACATGCGCAAGAGACACAATGCAAACTCCTCGGATACTGACTCTCGCTCAGACACCTCGTCAGTGAGATTGGGTTATCCGTCCGACATATCTGTAGATGAGTACGGTCAACCAAATGGGCAAGGCGTCGGTCAGGGTGCCCCATGTGACGAAAATGGCCGCTACTTGTACAGCCAGATAGGAGTCCCCGTGGCACCATCTCCGCCAACGGCGAGCCCGAGTGGCCTCAAAACTATTGATAAAGTGACCCCGGTATTTGATCTGTACTGTCTGCGTCTGAATTACTCACCGATGTAGCTTGACAGTGGGCAGCCAATGCTCGCCCGAGCTTGAAAAGAAGGCGGTCGAGTGAGAGTAGTTCCCCTGTGGTGCGCGTTTATTGGTATCATGCACTTACACTGAAGTAAAGAAATCGAACTAGACGCCCCGTCGTGGCTTTGGGGGATCGTTGACCAATACCGCTAATCAAGCAGAACCTGTACCTATCCAAGTGCGGCCGAAGAAGCAACGCCGTCTCCGATCCCCTTTCGATGTCTTTGGACCACCGTCCTGGGCCATTCCTAAGGGGTCTGAGAACCACTTGGAAGAGGCATTCAAGGAATTAAGTCGAGCCGTGACGGAGCAAACAAATGTTCTTTCAGAAATCTTGGAGGTACTGCGAGAGAGGCGCACTGATCGAGCATGAATAACAATATCGGAGTAGAAGGGACTATCATATACAATCGCCTGTACAAATAAGCTGTATTCCTTCACTGATACTAGTCGATGCCATTACCCAGCGAAATACTGAGAACGCGTTTGACTGGAGTGACCAACCTTGACTCGAAACATGATGATGAGTGGACTAGCACTGGAAAGTAGATAACGTCACTATTGGAGCCTGAGCCGATCTGGGCAAAGGTTACGTACGATTTAGTGATCGTTCTGCGTGCAGGGTTGATATGATCTCTTTGAAGCTTCGGTACTTTTTGTACAGCTGATCCAGAGCAAAGCGCTCGCCCGACGGCGTCGCGCTCCCGTCCGTCACGCGTCACGCATCACCCTCCGCACCGCATGCTTATGTATCGATTATCTATATCAGTGATCAGAGCGATCAGAACCGCGCACTAGAGCAGCTACAGATAGCACGACTACATTGCTATTGCTCGATTGTGTATTCCCCCACTGGAACCTCCAAACCATTGTTCATCACTGCCACGGCTCAACCGGAATGAGATCAGGGACGCGGTGGTCTAGTATTCCCCGCTCGACGGAGAATGGAACCAATCAAGCTTGAACTTTGTTGCTTGTCAATCCAATTGAATGCACGGCTCCACAAGTCTGTACGCGACGCCATCCATTCTTGCGCTCACCCATATTCAGTCCAACCCCATTCAAGTTGTTGACCCTTGGAGATTTCGATTAATGCCTCCTCGGTCCCAGTGTAAGCCTCCCTAACATGTTCCTTTTTTTACTTTCCTTTTGTCTTTTCCCGTATTGAAATCCACGCCTAACATAATTCCTCCCAGATAAATCACCCGCACCTCAGTACGGATCATCCATGTAGAAAAACCTTATAGGCATCGAAAAAACTCGAAACCAGCACCAACCCGCAAACGATGGCCAACCCCTCCATTCCTGCTCACGCAATAGACCCCATTCTCGTTGATGAATCCGCTTCTGCTTTGAAGCGGCGCATTGCTGCACTCGAAGAAGAGAATATGCAGCTCACTAGCAAAATATCTCGTGCCCCGTAAATCGATCACTTACCATCTTTGATCGCGCGTCTGACCACCACTGCCAACAGCGTCCACTCATGGACACGGGAGGGGCGTGCCATCCGCCGTCTTGTCAGCCTCATAGATCCTATTACGGATCTAATTGCGGAGTACGATCGGCGCCTGATGGTAGCAGATGGCAATGAGGACCTCGAACTTATTGAGTCCACCATCGAGTAAGCATCCAATGGGTTTCAGGGTTGTGCGCCTACGAGTAAATCTCTACATCTGATAGGGAGGACCGTACATTCCGATCTTTCAAGAAGCTTATAGTTTGGTGTCCATCGCTGAAAAAAACCATGCAGTTTCACACCGAGCTTGCTCTAGCTTGTCACGAGGTGAGTTAAACGACGCATTTCAGAACTTTCTCTCACGTGGCCCATCACAGTTAAAGAAGGGCGCGGATGGGGCCCGCGGAGACGATGCAAATGTTTTGAAGTGCTCGGTCGCCACCTGGCTGAACCAGCAGCAGCCGCCCCCCTTTCCACTCCTCCTCGTCGACGATAAGCAAGGCCGAGGATTCGACCATGACCTTACTGGTAGTCTCTTGTGCCCAGTCGACTTCAATTGGCTCGACGCTCCGTATATCCTTTCCCTTTTTGTTTTCCTGTTTTTAACTATTGACTTAAGGGTTCGAAGCGCCATCCGCGACTATCATCCTAACTACGCAGTAACTGCCTATATGTGGCCCTCGTTTTTGTATGCTAAAGGGCAATACGATCCTGAGAACCTGACCAACGGGTTGTTTAAAGGGGAATTACTTGTTAGGGTATGTACTAAGCACTTCTACAGACCACAATTACTATACTCATTCTGCTTTTAGGCGTTTCGTTGCATCTTTACCTCCCCGACTTCGTCTCGTAAAGAAGTTAGCATAGATGCCGAGCCGCAGGGGCCGCCTGACAAGAAGCAGCGCACTCGTTGCGACGTCGCTGGTCTCCTCAAAATGCGATCCGTACAGCCCCGTGCGATTGCATATATTGCCGTCCAAGTAAGCTTTTCTGTTCCTGTTCCACTTGATGCAGTCTTCTAACGGTCGAACTTCAGCTTCGCTTTGCCTTGTCTAGCTGCACTTTTTGGACCATCAAGGACGATAATTTCGACTACGAGTTGTTCTACCACAACATTGTAGACTGGTTTGAGCTCCCTGCATCTGCCGCCAAGTCAAGGGAGATCGAGAAACTTCTTCGCTGGTGGAATAGGTAAGTTGAGAATCTCGCCGATGTTGATGATCATTCACATCCTGTTAAATTAGGATGGTATTTGGTCGTCGCCATGCGTCAACTCTCGAACCTCAGGACATTGCTGTGTTATCCGTTGCTCGTTCCAGGGCGTAACATCCAGCGACAATTCCCTAGCGCCCCTTCCTGACTCGGAAACAAAATTCTGCCATCCTGATGTATTCGCAACCTACGACCGAATGCGTTGTCTCAATGCCCCTCTTCTCTCTGTGTACTTAACATGCGCCATCTTGCGCATGTTGTATTCGCGCCGCTACCAACATACAACATCATTACTATACGATAATAACCATACCAGTAGATAAAGTCCATGTAAAGTACCACTCGTGAATGTTGACTGTATCTCCACCATCGATTGAATGATCCGCAGACTCGGCTGTCCACTACCGCAGTGAAATTACAGCGCTGCGGGCCATGTGTTCCAATCTTTGACGACCTTTCAAATCATGGGTACGATTGCGACAAATTTGAATTCCGCGCTATTGATCTACAACGTTGCGAGAGAGCAACCAGTATATATGAGATTGTCCGTCAGCACAAAACTTTGCGGGATGATCAATCGCAGCCTAAATGCGGGCCATGTGTTCCAATCTTTGAGGACCTTTCAAACCATGGGTACGATTGCGACAAATCCGAAATCCGCGCTATTGATCTACAAAGTTGCGAGAGAGCAACCAATATATATGAGATTGTCCATCAGCACAAAATTTTGCGGGATGATCAATCGCCGCCTAAATCAAGTAGGTTCCTCATGCTCACAGTAAATGGTGACTTTGAGGATGCGCGTTCCTATTAGGCGAATAGGCAACTGCCTTGTCATCTTTCAAATCTATGGGCTCGGTGTGCAGGGATGCCTGATAGAGCAATCACAAATAAAGCTGGCGCAGTCTGCAACCGTACATGATAACTCTAGGACCTTGTGAAGCAGAATACAAATTTATAGTTGCATTACCCATCAGAGAGGTAAATACGAGCAGGTCACAAACTACTGTAATCTGAGTACGATTGTGTCATGTGCTACATATCCGGTTTCGATCCCTAAACTACTAGCACATTCGTGTGATTGACAGAGGAGGATAGCGATGTATGCGCCTCCAGCCGAGTTATCAAACCTGTTGGCATATTGCATTCGATTGCGCTCATTTTGGGGATGACAACTCAAATCTAATGCATTCTCAATAAATTCTGGTTTCAGTGGTGCATGCGAACTGGAATACGGTAGCGTGACCGTGACATGGAACATTCTCAACAGCCAGACCGTTGTGTTGGGCTCTCTTGGACGACGTTCACGGACAAGATGACAAGTTCGATACCATCGTCGAACTCAACCACGAGCCGACTACGTTGCCGAAGTACTGGTTACTTCAGAACTCGTGTATGACAAACACAACAGGGAGCTCTGACCGACGAATCTCCCTCTGCTTCCCTCGTAGTGTTGGCGTTCTCTCAGCAAACTTGGTGAGGCAGGTGGCGACAGGTAGATGGGCAACATCGGGAGGAAAGAAAGCAAAGAAGACTTTTTTTGCCAGCAGTGGAAGCGGGGGTCTGTCCACCAACTTAACGTGCGTCTGTCTCCTTCTCTTCGTTGGTCTTTCTGTTGATTGGTGTATAGAAATGAACCCTCAAATGCCCAAGTTGGTGCCTCCATGACGTGCGGTCGTGACGCTCACCCATTTTCCTGGCCTGTGTAGACTCTGGTTGTATATATACGCTGCAATGGCCCTCATGGAATGCCATCAATCCGTTTATTTCCACGATTACCCCGGTCACCCTGCTCGTGAAACACAACCAAATCGCACTGCACTGCGAGCCGTTAACAAGTTCGCCCAAGACGATCCCTACATTTAGTACACGGAATCCAGAAGACGAGGCGTATTGAATAAATGTCCGAGTCGCCGTTCAAAGTACCACCATCTCACCCCAACTTCTACGCAAAGCCCCTTGTTCGCGAATCACCTCACAAGATTTCGAGTGGAATCGCTTCCGAGTCGTCCTCGTCACCCTCCACAACCTGATCCATACCACCATGTTCCAACTCCTCCACTCGAATCATCACCGAGTTTCCATCCACCACCTGACTCTTCTCCTGCTCCGTCGCCACATCCGCAAAGGCAATGGCAGACATTACCGTGTTCCCACCGGTAATGGTTTGCGAAAACGCACCGAATCCGATGTCAATGTCCTGCCGGCGGGCATGGAGGCTACGGTCATACAGCTCTCATATGCTGATGATGAACCGAGGCATTATGGAACATATAATAGTATCACAGAACAAGAACAGGAAGAGGAGTGGAGTAGTAGATATTCTTTAAACTCGAAAAAAAAAGTGGTGTTCACAAATATGACGGCGTCGTTGAAATCAGGAAGATAACTTTGAGCGACCTTGTCCCGCTGGCCGTTGGTGCACCACCTGGCATGCGGGGAAAAGTGGTATGCAGTATGTACATGACACAATGCGAAACAACTACAAGACATCTAGCGTCCGTATCTTCTGTGCTAGATAGCGCGGTGAAACGCCATCGAGTAATTGCACGACGATAGGATGATCAGACGCAACGCGCTTGTATTCGTCGTGGGATAGAGAGACGAGCAGTAGCGCGCCGAAAGGCTGTCTGAGACGTGCAAGAAGCCGCAATGCTCTGGTGAACTGGTCGAGCCGTGGTGCAGCGGTATATGATGAGGGAGGGCGTGGATTCGTGAACAGTGCATCTGAATCGCCATCCCCTCTGCCCTCTGGGGTGAACGGTTCAGCGTCATCCTCAAATGGAAGGAAAGGATCAAGAAGGCACCGGAGCCACGGATGTACGAGCACCAGATTGTCCAGCCTAGACAAGTCCTCCGCTGTATTGATCTCGACCGTCCCAAAGACAGATGTCGTGGTGTGATAAACACGGTGGGGGGGATCGCCGCTTGGGACCAATGGACCGTTCAACGGAAACATGATGCAAGACAAGCTCAAGCGGCGGCTCACAAGGCGTGGAGATGGGAGAACGGCGACTCGATCGTGTAGCACCATGGCCAAGTCAACGGTTTTTGGAGGTGTCCGTAGTTCTGCCACCAATGCGTCCATCTCACCATCTTCGATTGGTGATGGAACATAAGGCGAGGCCGGTTCGCGATACACCGAAATCTCTGCAGGAAGACAGCTGTTATACTCCGATGCCTCTCCTGTCCAGGCCAGAATGCTGACATCCCCCGACCGAGTCAACACCTCTTGTAACAGGCGACCCACAGCCCGCTGTTGCCCTTCGCCATATGCGACTGAGAGAGAGACGTCAAATATACCAAACAGCGAGTAGGCCATGTCCTCTTGTTTCGTAGCAACCCGTGTCGCGGCAAGACACAGCTTCTGTCGTACATTGTCCGACCCTGGACGGAGAGAAAGGAGAACGTCTATATCAGTGCTGGTCGCACGCGCCATCTCGGTCATGATCACAGACGATTCCTTGTGGCTGTACACCTTCTCATCAGAAAGATAAGGCTTCCAGTCTTCGGTGTAGAAATGGACGACCCTCGATGCAAGGAACTCTTGCAACGTCCAAGCACGCATATTCCACAGACTCCTCTCCAGAGCACCCATCTCCGAGTCGGATAGTACGCCCTTGAGGTGAATGATTGTGAGCGACGACTTGTGATACCATTGAAACATCGAGGTCAGGGATTCTTGAAGCACCGACCCCTCTGATTTGTTGATGCAACATGTATCGCGCCATGCCCAGCGAAACCCAGCCTCCCGCACCGTCACACAGAACATGACCAACTTCAAGACTGTGGATGATTCTGCGAGTTTATGCACTGATCTGTGGAGGACATCGTGGAACAGCTGTTCAGTTCCTTCCCGAGTATGGGAAAATGTGGCGTATCGAAAGTATTCTTGGACGACTTCTCGGATGCGAGAGTGGTCGAGTCTTGTCATAGACGCAATGAGTCCCACGAATTCATCCATACGCTCGCACTGGTCACAAAGACGGCCGGTCTCCGTGTTTATGACGACCAGCGGAGCGTCCCACTGAGCGCGCTTGACAGCGATGCGAATAGCTGGCTTTGTCTGCGAGGGGGTTATGTAGGTTTTGCGCAATTCTGCGAGAAGCGGACAGTTAGACGACGCTTTCGTATAAAGTCGGATAATATATACCCCGAGTAACAGGATCAGCGGATTGTTCGAGCATCAGGAGCATATCGTTAACGCATCGGTCGCTTCAGCATAGCGGCGAGTGCCAAGCAGTGCTGCGTGCTTGCTTTCGTGGCCAAATACCAATGATGAATTGAGTTTGATCGCCTGGGATCGTATTGATTATTTGCTCCCATGTAAATTAAGATACACGTACCGCGTTGGCATCCTGCAACGAATCTTCCCATGATCCCATCCCGGCTCATGCTTTGCTTTGCTTGGTCAACAGGACTGCCGATAAAGGATCGAGCCTCAATGCCGTAGAGTAATGGGCAATAGCGTCTTTGTATGATGCAGAGTTCGTGACAACATCTCCGTTCTGTTCTAATGCCTTGACACTACGCGCTCTGAAGTATGATGCTCAATGTAAGGGGATCAAGGGTAATTAGTGTTTGTAATTGCAGCCACCCACCGAGTTCCCATTCCGCTCGCTCATCGCGCACACCCGCGCCCTCTGGTGGCTTGCTCTGCATTTGTTGGAAATACTCGACCGCCTCTGCGATGCGACCGTGCCGCTCCAGATTGTTGCAAATGACACGGTAGACGACAAACCGTGGAACCCCGAACTACACCGAAAGAGTCACTATCCATCCTCGAACCATCACAGAGAGCATACCTTGGTTGCAGCACTCAATGCCTCAATCCTTGAGCCACGTTTCAATACCATATTCGCCCATTTGAACATTGTAGCATTCGGGACTGCGGGGCTGAGGGACAGCGCGGTAGAGTAAGCTGCGACTGCTTCGTCCCGTTTATTGGCGTTCAATGCCTCGTCGCCAACGCTCTCCGACGCCGTGATGCATCGGTGGGTGAACTCTGGTAGAAGTAATTGGATACACTATGGTAACGCGCGACGCCGAAACTCACCGGTAAGCCAGTCGATGCTAAACTTGTTGGCTCGGACATCCTCATGTGCGACATTCGCGAACTCGAGAAGACATTCCGCAGCACCTTGTATGCGGCCATGGGCGTAGAGGGATTCGCATTGATGCATTTGCTCGAGTGCATGGTTGATCCGAATGAGACCATCGGCTCTGCGTTGAGCGTCGGCCAGTTGGATGCGGAGTGCACTCGAGCTGTTGTCGCGTGTGCGAAGGTCGGCACGAAGAGAGTCGATAGTTTCATTGAAGTCATCCTTTTCCTGATTGGCTGTGCGTTGAGATTCGGCGAGCTCGTCATGGAGTTCTTGGGTGGTTTTTTCGAGACGCGCGATTTTGCCATCTAGTAAATGTGAAGCGAGGGAGCATGCGTCGGGGTAGTGAGGGACATACCCAAGCTCTCCTGCTGAGCACGTAGGGACTGTATGAGAACATCTCTCTCCTGACGGGTTTGTTAAGATTCGGCAAGCTCACTGCGCGGTTCCTGGATGGTTTCCTCGAAATTCGCTGTTCCCTCGTCTGATGGACTCTGCAACGGTGAATATGGCAGTTTGGGATGGCAAGGCTTTTCATAGTGAGGGGGAAGGAAGTCACAGAGTGCCCGAAGGGTGATTTTCTGGTCTCCACTGGTTACGAGATGGTAGTTTGATGATATAACCGTGGACCGGATGTACTCGATGACAGCCCCAATTTGCTCGTGTGTCGTAGTATCCCACAAAGAGACCGATAAGTCTGCGGAGGCTGCAATGAATGTCCCATTGCTTGCCAGGACGATGCATTCGGGATTGTTGGTGTTCTGAATGAGCTTTCGACAGCGTGGTCTTGGCGGACACGTCGACGTGGTGGATGTAGCCGTCGCGTGACAAGAGGAAGAGTTGCCTGCTATCGCTAGCCCAGGCGAGGGACTGGTTCCCCGTCGAGTTTACTGTGACGGGGAAGTCGGCGAGGAGGCTGCCATTCCGACTGTCATATACCCCAACAAAATCCGTGATGTATGCGGCAGTGGCGATGAGGCATCCGTCGGGTGAAAACTTTGTTGCCACCACGTAGTGGTCGTGTTTCAAGGGGCCGAGCAATTTTTTGCCAGTCGATAGCGACCAGACGCAAGCAGTGTTGTCACTCAACCCCGATGCTGTGAGCACCATTCTAGAATAACTACCTCTTGAAGAACGATGTTGACCGGTTAGTCCAAGTTGCACGA
>JBBPRB010000779.1:0-12728 GCA_038092815.1 Hortiboletus rubellus | reverse complement strand
GTCCGCAAGTGAATGCAAAGTGGAACAGGTATGTTTGTTTGACTTTGGGTCCGCCTCGCTCAAGGTTTCGTGTGTTATGGTGCGATACGGGACATTAGCATGTGAAGGAGGTCGCGAAAGACGTGGAGGAAGACCTTGCACCTGTGTGGGAAGCTGCAAAGCGGGTGAGCGTTTGTGTGGCCACGTACCTGTACTGACTGTCGCATGGGTAGGAGGTGGAAACAGTTATTAAGGATGCTGAAGCGGAAAGGAGGGGGTTAGAGAGTGCCGAGGTGGGCAAATTCGATCTTGTATGGTGACGTGACCCTTTAGAACTCTGTTGTAGAGAGAGAGTAACTAGGAGGGAACGGACCTGGGGTGGTACAGAGGCGGGTCAAGCCGACGGGCTGTGCTGTCGACTTGGCCGCTCTTGACCCGAATGGCTTGGAATGACCAGCGAGGCTGAGCCGCTGAAGTATTGGAATGTTGCGTGGATAATCCCTGGCTTTGGTCGCTTACTGTAAATGTGTAGAGTCGACTGTCATGTGGAATGTTACCGATCACCCCACGCGACAAACACTGCACATGGATTTTTGAACCACCGATGAGGCTCTTCCTGGGGCTTTGCGTCATAGCCATAGGGGTTGGATGATGGAAGCCCATCAGTGAGATTTTGTTTCCAGGCTATGTGCTTCCTTAATTCTGTCGGTCATAGAATACCATAGCGGTGCAGCCGCGCAAGCGGGCTCGAGCCTTTAGCCCATGACTTCAACCTCAGCTTGATGTGTATCCGACATGGAATATATATATACAGCCTCAAGCACTGAAATAGGACAAGGCTATGTAGTGATCGAAGCTAATTCATGAGTCCGCTCGGCCATCACCGTCCAATCCCATTACATAATCACGAGTGTAGTAACAATGTGCGCGGCCGCCGTCGGGATCTATCTTTGTTTCTCGTGAATCCCATCCTTCTTGAATTATGCACAGGCATGGATCGGTGTTCTTTGGATCAGAACACACTCTTATACGTAGAACAGATTGATCTCACGTCTTACCTTTCTACCCCACAGTGGTTTCCTCCATCTAGACTCCATTCCATTCCTGACCCCTGATTCATCAACCGGGGTTAGCCCTGTATGACTCGTTGGGCACCCAGTAACGCACCCAGGCCACCCGCCTATGTCGTCGGTTCACAACGCGCACAGCGACCACTTGTTTCTCCAGAACATGTTAAAGGGCACATCCGCCTCCTCAGGTCGTTCCACAACCTCAAAATCACAGTCGAGGATTGTAAAGACCGCCGGATACCCGGGTACGCGATGAAGATGGACAAAGTTGCTCGTTGGCGTTGGTTCGTGCACCTCGCCGTTGAAAGGTACGCCTTCCCTCTTTATCTTCATCCCTCACCGCCCCATCTCACTCGCTGTGTACCAACTCGGATGTGACCACCAAACCATCAAGATTTGAACGGTGGGTAAAGTCTCTCCAGTTCGTCCCACTTGAAAAGTTTGTCACGGGACACATTCCACCCGTGGACGTCTGGATGGTGTGGCATGCTTATTTGCTCAGCCCATGGTAATTCGATACGCTTCCAGTTCTTGACTCAGGCTTAATTGAAATTTTGCAGCTGGTATGCCGAGGATTGTGAACGTCTCGCGGTGTTGCAACAGTTGCGGCTGCTCAACATGTTCGTCGTTGGGTCGGTGGGTCTGCGCCTTCTCGTGTGATGGTGGCGAAACCGGTGCTGAGGAGTTTGGCGACAGATCAATATCGGCAAGGTCGTGAAGGAGAAAGCCAGCAATGCAAGAGTAGAAGCTTGGCACAAACAGACAGGAACACCGTTCAACCCGTTCGAGGCGATGACAGTAACAGATAACAAATATAAGCAATTGGAATGTCCACGGTGTCGAACTATGGCATACATTCGTGAGTGCACAGTGTCCGTCGGAAGCCGCGTACGATGGTTTAGTGCTCGTGCGGCAGCATTCGTCAACGATGACGGCACTGGATTCGCCGAGGGGAAATTCTCAGTCATGTGTTCACTCCCTGGGTGCTGGCTTAAAATAACGCACGACAATCTCGCAGTCGCAAAGTTCGTACGTGATCTGTCGGAAGGAGATGACGCACACGAACATTTTGTTGCGTAAGTTCTACTTCTTCGGGTGGCGATATGGATGTTCTGATGGTGTTCCGCGGGGTGTAGTGGCAGTCTCTTCGATCCGTTGGGAAAGCGGGATGCTCGTCATGCGAAAGTTATCAAGGAACAGTTGATGCGATCTACTTACTTTGCTGGATTGCGTTTTTCAGCAGTCACCGAGCGACTCGCTAGGCTTGATCGGGTTAAGGAAGTCAAGGAAAACATTGGTTACTCACTGGAGCGACTCAATGAGGCTATATCAAGTTCATTAAGGAACTGCCCCGCAGCATCGTGAGTACAGCCATTGAATTACTCACTCCGATGCAAACAAATTGGTCATCAGGGTGACAAGGATATTAAGCGCATATACCGATGGTAGCCCGTTTTCTATTAATCTTGTCGACGCCGTGGGTTACCTCCATCTTGGATCGCTGCTGACTTTGACCACTGCAACAGGTTCTTCGTCAATGTCATTTTACTGCGCAGTTGGATGAGGTGGGTTGGTTGAAGTCTGGTGCCTTTCGGGGGGCAGACAAACGCGAGATCTTGGCGCACTCGGTGATGCGATATCATGCGTACGCATCTGTCTATCACGTCCCGTCACATGTCCTGACTGATTCTCTTCCACAGCTTTCTTGATTTGATGACTGCGTACCCAGGCCCCTTGCTTGTACCCACGCTGGATATAGATCTGGTGTGGCATACGCATCAGCTCATGGCAAGTCGGTACAATGTCGATTGTGAGATGTACATCGGCCATTATGTGGACCAGTGAGTTGTTTATTTTAGGATGCCTCAAACCGCTTACCCTGGTCCCAGCGAGCTCAGTATTGCGGAAAGTCGCCTCTCTTCTGCATTCGATGATACATGCCGCGCATGGGAGGTCAGAGGCCCAAAATCTACCTCTACGATGCACCTACTAACACATGACCCATTCCCAGACACGCTTCCAAGTCTCATACATGCAATGCGGGTGTCCCGTTTCAGACGACACGTCCATGCACAAGTTCATGCGGCTTGTCCGGTCTTACCTCTTTGGACGCTCGCAACTCCAAGTGGTCCTCCACCCGGAACACCTCCCAGCGACGCACCCTAGCGCCCACAATGCCTTGCTCACCTTCCAAACCGTGTACACCGGTACGTTTGGCAAGATTAACCACGCCAATGCCAAGCGAAAGTAACCCTGAGCGGATGTGTAAGAAGCTCGAACACTCAACATAGTTTGACCCGGATTAGATGTCGCTGATGCATTCGCCGTCGATGCCAGTGTATTTTGAAAGGGGGTTACCAAATCGTTCCCCTTACGGTAAGCGTGGATCGGATTTGCGATCTTTGAGATGCTGTAGTCCAGAGCGTTCCACTGCTCAGCTTCATGGACGCATTGGAGCCCGCGTACCGTCCAGACTACAGTTTCACACTATTCGCACTTAATTTATAATACGTTCACCTGTTGCATTGCATATGTATGTACTCTACATTCTTTCCGTAAATTATTATCTGCATTCATCGTGCCCCTGTTGGTATCTCGGATTCCTGGGAGTTTCTCGCGCGTGTCGGAGACAACACTTCGAATTCTCGCGTCGCGATCCCAGGAACCACCCTGTCAATTAGGTAGGAATATAGCCAACGTAGCAATGAGCTTTTCTGAGGCAACTGCGTACGGTAAATAGGTGAAAAGTAGGTCCGACTCCCTATTGGCGAAGTTCAATCGGAATCGGATGTGATCCGAACCGTCTACACTGCATGTGATCGGGATCATTTAGATCACTGGCACGACCAGTGTCCAAGAGTCCACATGGCCACGTTGATGTGGCCCGTCGAACCACCCAAGTCTAATCATCAGAATGGTGACCGGCGTCCTAGAGTATCCCTGCATTTTCTCGTCCGGAGGTGATCCTGGAGGGTACAAAATCTGCAATATCTTCCCTTTTGAGTCGAGGCGGCCATCAACCGGTATCCGCAGCTTCGCAATGGTTAACCCGCCGGGCCAAACCATCAACGTCGCCGCGTTTTATCAACTTGAAAGCGGACCACCTGATCTTTCGTACCCCGTCTGCATCCTACAAACAAGCTCAACTTCTGCGTTTTTCAAGGTTCTGACAGAGATCGAGGACGAAGCGCTCAAGCAGCAATAATACATCGTGAAAGTGTAGGCGACGGCGAGCAAGGTGGCTGATGTGACTCTGTCGCCAGTAGTAGTATTTCGTGCTCATCCCTCGACGTGTAGTCTGAGTCCACCCCTGAAATTATACCAACAACCCTACACGACAATTATTGGGATAACACGACTAACGGCGTAGCAAATACATGACCAATGGTGACCGATCTTTTTTTCAAATGTGGCGTATAAAATTCCTGAGCAAGACGACTAACACATGTTGGGAAACATCAAATAAAAGAATGAACCACACCTGTGCAGAATTATTCACGGTGAGATATAACGAAACAGCGAAAGCAAGGTTTCACTCACCGTAGCAAAGAAGGAAGACCGATAGTACAAAGGGAAAATACGGAAACCACAGGGTGGCGAGGAACATGGTGGCACGTGTGTCTGCAGAAGATGCCTGGTCAAGTTAGCTTAATGTCAATCGCATCGATGAACGCGACGCACTAATAGTTCAAGAGCCTCCACGATATGGCGTGGGCTTCCCCAGTGAAATGTCAGTTGAACTGTTAACCCCACGAGTGACAAAGTCTTCGAGGCTGATAATAAATCTAGAGACCGCTCATGACCCGTCCAAGGACCTCGTAAAATCAGTGTGGCAACACAGATACACAACACAAGCAATTGCTGATGTAACTCGTTGACTTTCGGATAGCTACTTGCAAAAGTCGGGAACTTACTGCGGTTACAAGGCGTGCAATACGCTTTTGGTAGTGTCTAGGGTGCATCTCCCACACGTGCCGCTGGTTCTCCCCCATCTCCCCCAGATGTATCGACCCCGAATGGGTCGAGCAGCCCCGAGAACTTGAATGTGCTTGAGAGGCGAGCAATCTAAAACTCACTATCGTCTGGAGACTGTCCAGCCAGATGGACATCCCGCAGTGCGTGACATCGATTGGATTGACGAGGGGAGGTTCTTTACACATTGGCAGTATACGTGATTTCGGGAGGATGGTGATCGATGTTCCAAGGACTGGGACCCTTGCGTACAATGGTGGGGGTCTTGACACGGATTTGTTTCCATTTATACGCGCATACACTGCCGCTATAGTCCACAGGATGGCCAGGGGCGATGGCACAGGAACGTCCACAGGATAGACAACAGCTGTAGTAGCCATTCGCCTGGAATATTCGAATAACACCAACCAGCGATCCTGTTGGCTGTATCCACAGGATTCACGCGAGTTAAAACCAAACTCACTGTGCATTCGCATTATTTGACTTGCTTGCTCATTTGGACACCCCCGACACCTTCCAAGTTGCCGATGGACAGCCTCTTTGACACCTCCGATACCTACAGCACAGCGGGGGTCGTTGATAAAGACGAGGTTGCCTCTGGCGTGTCAACGGACCAATACGATGCCATATTGCGTCGTCTCAAGAGAATTCTCTGCCAGTGGGAGGTGGCACTGCAGATAACGTCACAGCCACCAGTTCTCGCCAGGAGTAGTAGTCCTAGCGGAAGCGGCGGGCTGACGCCCGAAACGAACGCTTCCTGTAACCCAGTGGACCGCTATTTTGCTCCCGAGGAAGATATCGGGGATGCAGGCCCTCGCTTTCCGCTAGATTCGCTGGTTGAAGCTCAATACTCCTCCCATGAATCTGCGTCGGCGCCAACACATCCATTTTATTTTACCTCCAGTTCTGGCCCCACCTCCACCTCCACCACGTTTCGGTTGACACACCATCCTTGCCCACATGACACACCGAGTGTGATCGATGCGATGGCTAAAGATCCTGAAGCTCTCAAGTTGGACACTCAGAGGGTCAACGTTTCTGATGCAACCTGGAGCGATTTAAGAATCATGGTTGGTACCCCATCAACGCTCATGGCACGTCACCTGAATCAAGTTTTTGACAGGTAACGGCGTTGATCACTGCTCTCGGACTCCTGACCAGTCAACCCTCGAACCCTAAAGTTGTTGCGTTGCAACTCTCTGCAGCGGCTATCTCCCTTACGTTGATAGCCCTTCACTCTTTTCATTCTAATACGTTGGCGGACACGGTGAGTTTCTTCCTTGAAACTTGGCTCATTGTTGACTCAGCACTCCAGGAACAGCGTTCCAGAGAGCTTACCTTCGGTCAGCAGCTGCTCAAATATTTCCCACGCCTCATCTTCGGATGTTGCTGGCTCCTCTTCCTTTTGAGCGTCACGCTCACGTCCCCGAAAATAATGACCGTTACGATCTCCTTGATTGTCTTCGCCTCCATACCCATGGCTTGTGGCGCGCGACTTCCAACTGCTCTTACGCTGGTTGTCGTTGGTCTTTTCAGTCTGACGTTCTTTGCGCTTGTGTTCCTCGTCTGTATCCTCCCAACAGAATGGTTGGAATGAGAAGGTGATCTTACAGGGTAGGATGTGTTGTCTTAAGATGTCTTATTGTAACTTCTACTTCAGCGAGGATGCAATGCTTATTCGTGCTCTCCAGTTGTATACTGCTATCTGAACAAATGTCATTTCCGGGGTTCAAAAATCTCTAGTCCCTGCACTTTCTGCACTTGCTTCAGTCTTGAACCTCAGCAAAGCACGAAAAAGACTGTGCACGGCATTACGCTGTTCCAATGACTGGGTTTTTTCCCAGCCCAAGGTAATTACATACAAAACCATGACGGCTTGCGTGAATGTTATCCACGAGTGTGACGCACTGATCCACTTGCCAGTGTGGTCGGGATGATCGTCAACGATTTCCGAGACCCCGAGACCATTCTATGGCTTACATCAACGTAACTCAGGAACCACCCAAGTCCCGCTGCACCATGACGTTGGCCAATGACCAAGATCCTAGAGTATCACTGGTTTTCCAGTCCACGTAATCAGCGACGCTATCTACCGGTATGCGCAGCTTCACAACGGACGACCAAGCCAAACGTCAGGCAGGCACCTTGACCGTATGCTACGAAGGAAATTGCACTTTTTAAAGCGCAAGATAAGGATCAAGGACGAAGAAGCGCTCAAGCAACACACTGGAAGTGCAAGTGAGGGCCCTCAGGGTGGAGCTGAGTTAGCATCCAGGATCAACGCACGAAGTAAACTAAGTGCTCGGCGTGTGGATTTTCTCGTATCATTGTATTAGATCACTTTCGTTCCTCTAGTGAGGTTTGAGGTTTGACTTTGCCAGTTGGGACGTTGGAGTCCAACATGCCTTGCGATCGCAGCCCTATTAATGTACGAGAGTTCCTCAAGTTCGGTCGAGAAATGCTCAAATACTATCTTCATAGATATTCATGCCTGTAGTAGGTAGTTCGTAGACAGTCCTAGTTAGTCTGGTCACCAGACTAAGTCCTAGTGCCGGTGTGCTTACGCTGTAGTGCACCGCTCAGCCGGAGAAACCCTTTCAATCTTGAGGCAGGTAGACGCTACGGTCTACCACATAACCGATGACTGATCGACCTTGAAGATACCCGGAATTCTTCAATCTGAGCTGTGATCCTTTCAAGACGACTCTTGCTTCTTAATTGGTCAACTTCGTCACGGGAGATTCGCTGGATACGGTCATGTTAAAAATTCTCCCTCCCCTTGAAGAAATTCCATCAATGGAGATACCAAACATTGCTACGTTAACCCCGTTGAACTCGCTCGCTGGACACTCTTCCGTGGATCCATGTTTTCTACCCGTTCTGCGAGGAAAGACAGGGATACATAGCACAAGCACTCGCCGGTGTGTTGTCGCCTCGGCCAGGTTCCATCATGTGCGGCCAATACGTCAGTGCGCACGAGAAACGAGTAGTGCACCAGAGGTATGGGTAATGCCCGTACAACATATTTTTTTTCCACTCTCCTCGACGTTGGACTGACCTCTGGGATAGTGGGGTGTTCGTAAAGGGAGGGGTCAATGTAGACGCAAAGTTAATGCGGGTAGAGAAAAGTGACGGGTTGAAACATTGGCTGATGCGGTGTCACTGGTCAACGATGCGGTGTAATGAGACAACTCGGGCATTAGTATGTGACAGGGATGGGCATAGGTCTGGACCATGTCGTGCTTCGACATCTTGAAACGGATCAGAAAGGTCATAGACCGGGTGAATCCCCAGAACGACCTTCTAAGTTAGGACGTAGTATGGAGGGGGAAAACCTACAAGTCAAGACCCGCGCCTAAATCAGCCAGATGACGAAAGTCTCCGAGGATGCCTAGCACGACGGACACTGAATTCGGATGATACCCTGAAACAAAGTATTTTAACTTGGCGGAGGCATCCCCATTGATGTAATTGAAGTTGTGGGTTACAAGGTCAGGAGCTTTTGATCGGACTCTGAAACACTGCTGATGCTGCCCACCGATGCGTGCCAGTGATGGGCAAGTCAACTTGAAGGCAGTCATACTGACTAGACCTTGTGACGTGAACCTGACTCGAGTCACCAGACCGTGACATGGAGACGCAGATCATGATATAAAGGAGGTCAAGCAACAAGGCTTCGGCACGTCCGTTTTGTGCTATCACCAGCAGGACGAATCCCCAAATCCCTCCTTTCAAACTCATAACTAGTACCAGCATGTCGACAATGTCCACCCAGCACCCTCGTGCAACAGCAACCTCCCAGATCGTGACGCTGCCCCCTATTCCCGAACTCTTTGACCCCAATTTCCTCGATGTTCTCGTCCCAGCTGCTCAGCACGCCCCAACGCCCAAGGGAGAGGCTGCAGAGGTGGCTCCCAATCCCATGCTGGACGCTCTCCGGTCCACTGCCCACCAAAAGCTCACAGCTAACAGCTCTCCTGCGTTCAACTCTACACTCGTGTCTACCCTCGATGCGTACTTGGGTCTCCGAACCGGCATTTCTGGGGAGAGAGTCGATCGCTATCTTGAGAATGCATGGGAAGAGGACCCAGACCTGACCCTTCGGATCATCTGGAGCACGAGGAGTATTCACGATGGGAAGGGAGAGAAAGAGCTCTTTTATCGGTATGTTTCATCATACTTCTTTGTAGCCAGGTACTAACCCCGTCCTACCAGGGCATTCGGATGGCTCTTCGAAAATCATACCCATACGGCAATCACGAACCTCCATTGCTTGATAGACCCCATGTGTCTTAGATCCGGCAAGGACGCGGAGAAGAAGAGGAAGTGGGGCGTATCACATGGGTATTGGAAGGACTTGCTCAATATATTGGCCCTGGCCACGGTCGACGAACTGAAGCCAAAAGTACCCCTCCATCCGCGTTCCAATTTCTTGCACAATTACTATGATGTCAAGTCTCGGCCTGCCTTCAAGAACAACCAGGAACAAGAGGAATGGGCACG
Source organism: Hortiboletus rubellus (assembly GCA_038092815.1). Taxonomy (NCBI): domain Eukaryota; kingdom Fungi; phylum Basidiomycota; class Agaricomycetes; order Boletales; family Boletaceae; genus Hortiboletus; species Hortiboletus rubellus. Next base: position 3,204 of record JBBPRB010000779.1, on the reverse strand, counting down.
TGCTCAGCGTGTTGAGCGGTCTCGTCGCGCGCATGACCGTCTCGCGCAGAAGCTACTTGATAAGCGTTACCGTGCGCTCTATATAGCGGTTTCCAGACTGTTCGCAGCTCAACTGGCAAAAGAGTCTGATATCATGGACAAGATCGATGCCTTGCCTGCCAATGCGGGTAAGAATGACCGGATGGCACTTATGTACGCTCTTACTCTCGTTTCCAAATGGGCGCCGACACCAGGTTGTTCCCATGACCGTGTCACGAATATCTCATCCGCGATTTGCTTGCTTATCCATGAGGCACGAGCTTTATTTCCGAATGCCCACAAGTTCCCGTCCTCTGTCTCCAGCCTGGCATCATCTGATATGCACCTATTTCGTTGCGCCTATCAGAAACACATCCTCACTCGCGGAAGACGTTACACTTGCGTTCCAGAGCCACTCATGTCGTCAAATCGTTGGTCTGAGATCGTCTACTCTCGAGTTGCATCCCTCTGCATGAACAAGAACAAGGAGAGGTTTTTCGCACACGATGAAGAGAGGTTCCTGAATTACCTCCAAGACGTTGAATCGGGCAAAAAGCAGATCAGTGGCGCGACACTCCTTCCGCACCTTCTCGCCATAGAGGCTGTGCAAATATATCTTGGGCAAGGCTCAGTCGATGTAGGTGTGCGTTCTCTAGCTGATGCCCTCCGTGAACGAGGGTGCAGGCGCGCGGAGGCTCAGATGAGGGTCGTCGATGCCCAGTGGGCTACGCTCGTGACACGTCTTCGGGAGTCGGGCCAGTTGGATAACTGTATCGCAGTCTGCGATGTGTCTGGATCCATGGGATCCATTTGGCACGCGTCAACAGGTAAATCCCCGTTCGACGTCGAACCGATCTGGCCCGCTCTCTCCCTCTCGCTCCTTGTGGCACGGCTGGCGAAGCCTCCTTTCAACGATTCATTCATTACCTTTTCTGCATCGCCGGAGTTCGTTGTTCTCGATCCTGAATCCACGCGCGTTTCTCTCGGTGCAACGATTGACGGCATGAGTCGCGCACACTGGGAGTTGAACACAGACTTTAATGCTGTCTTCCTCAAGCTCATCCTTCCGCTTGCGGTCAAGCACAACGTCCCCAAAGATCAGATGATCAAGCGAATTTTTGTCTTCAGCGATATGCAGTTCGACGCCGCAGGTAATCAACGCAGGTTTCCCGACCGAGCAGCCGTGTGGAAGACAAACCACGACGTGATCACAGAGGCGTATGCACAGACTGGGTATGACGTTCCGGAGCTGGTGTATTGGAACCTGTCCAACCCAAAGCACGGATATGGTATGACTGCACCGGTGACGGGGGAGAGGGAAGGGGTTGCTTTGCTGAGCGGGTACTCTCCGTCGTTGCTCAAGGTCTTCATGGGTGTCGAGGAAGAGGATGAGTGGGAGGTCCTCGACAAGGAGGGCCAGTCTCTACCTAAAAGGCCGCCCTTGACACCGGAGGAATGGATGAAGAAGGCATTGGGAAGGAGGAGTTACGACGGGCTGGTTGTGGTGGACTAAAAATACGAGGTAGACTCGCCATGGACTCCTGTACCAGTCGTGCCATGTACAACTGCTCGTTGTATCTTCATATATGATGCACTCAGTTCTCCGCAGAAACCTTGTTTAGCAAGAGACTTTCACGGGGAAAAATTCGCGTTACACACAGCCACAATTGTAGAGTCAAGCGACGAGAACCTTGGAAACAAGGTAACCTCTGCTCTCGCAGGTCGATGTGGCATTTGCCATTGAACCGGTCTTTTCAATATTGCTGCATGGCACGGCGTCTCATGGGCACGTACCCTACTACTTTCAACTTCAGAAGGCAACCTTGAGTGCTGCTCTGCTCCGTGGCTACACGTATTGAAAGAAGGTTCAATTTACTGTGGAGGCGAGCATGGACTCGAGTGTGCCTCAGGTACATACCTCGCTTCAGTTTCAACCGCTTACATTCCTGGTCTAAGCAACAAGGACCGTCTACTCGGACACCGATTCAGAGAAGAACCACATGACGTGGAGAAAGTTCGATTGACTTTGGAAACAGGCAGGATCAGCGGATGGACACGTCAGGCGTGTCGTGATACCATTCCCTGATCTCACATTGTTGGGCCCACATCTGTTGACCCTGTGCTCATTTCTGCTCCGTAGTTTCACGTGGAGAAGGATCAATAGTTGCTGTGGAATCCAGTGTGGACTTGAAAAGCGTTCCAGTATGTTCTCACTGCATTCAGTTTCCCGCTTTCGCCAACGATGGGCTGCTGTTTGAGCACCAGCAAGCAACGACCACGATTCAAATCGGAGATATATGATGCCCTGACCGTATTTACACACCTTGCTTCTAGTTTATCAACTGAACTATCCTCAGGACAACGTACAAACCCCCGGCGTTTCTGACCACTCCCTTGATTTTGTAGGACAGGGGAAAGGGAACGAGGGGATTCCTGCACCTGTGGATCAGCCACAGGATGTGACCTCAGGCGCTGCGATCCACACGGACGAGATTGAAGAAACGGTCATTACGAGTATGAATCTTACTTTTCTACACAGCCTACAAAGATTACTAATGATATGCTAGGCATCCGAGCGTCAGATGTCACTCTTGGCCTTAGACGACTCCCCGCCGGCTTTTACGCTGTAGTACGCCACAGTGGCCTTGAATGGAGAACAGAAAATAAGCGTCCGCATCAGCAATTTGTCCGCCCTACTGTGACATCTGCACGGTCTGTGTACAGACCCTGCAGACGTTCAGGTCTCACAGTAGTGTGACTGTGAGCAGTTATGTCACTTATGTGGACAGACGCCATCGTCTGTACACAGTTCGTTCACAGTTCATGCAGTACACTCACAGTAGACACAGTAGACACACGAAGCAGTAGATTCAGATCTGACAGCAGTATTGAAAGAAAGGTATCACAGGGCGCGAAGTACTCTATGAAAATCACGCCCATTTCTAGTATTATTCGTTTTGCAATGAATTACGCGCGTGCACGTCCCGGTGCTGTCAAACGAGACAAATTAGAAATGAGTGAATCGAGCACGGAACAACTTACCTTCATCGTGACTATCCGACTCGGCTTCAATGTCGGATGACACCGTGATCAATGCGCGGTCATCCAACATGTCTGTGTCGTCCGCTGCCGACACATGCTGACTGACTTGCGCTTGCCTGGATCGTACCGCGGCGTTGCAGTACT
>JBBPRB010000778.1:0-12739 GCA_038092815.1 Hortiboletus rubellus | reverse complement strand
ACTCACCCCCGCCCCTACCCCCGCTCCCACCACCGCCCTCGACGACGAGACCCCCTGCAAGAAAATCAAGACCGACGGCCCTCCCGACATCACTACCCCCACCGCGCTCCCCGATCCCCGCCGCGCAATCCTCGCTCTAGAGTCACGCACCTTCTTCGCTCGCGCCTTCTGCAAAGACCTCGAATCTCGCGCCGCCGAAATGGATGCCTTGTTCTCCGCTCAATCCGACGAGTTCGAGAAGATCAAGACCTTCTTGCGCATGAAGTGAAGGGAGGGGAACTCAGAGTGGTCTTCAGGTTCATGTTGTATCCATATCTATTGTAGTCTCCGTCGTGATTGTACATACTCGTAACATCTCTTCCCCTTCTGTTTTTTTTTCCTGCCAATCCAATGCTTCTTAATGTCCTCGCCCCCGCTGAATCTAAGACTGACCCAGCGCTGAAACACTTTGCCTGACCGTTGCCAACCTGTGCGCCGCTCATTCCGTCTAATCCGACTCTCCCACCCGCTCACGCTAGAGCCACGAAATCCACGTGGCCGTCCGTGACCCGCAACACCACCCAGACGACCCTACCAATACCAGGGGGCCGCCAACATAGTCTAACCTCAGCCACACGACGATCAGCACGATGACAACTTCCAGCCCATTATGGGTACACTAGCTCATGAGCTAGCTGTTGGGCTGTTTTCCTTGGCCAATGCCAAGTCAGCTTGCAAACACACCTGCCACTTCTCTTAATTCTCAGCCTCCTGCTTCCTTTCATTTTTTTGAGTTCGATATTTTGTGAGTAATCATGGTATGAGAGACTAAACAGACACTTGTGGTGTGATAAACTAATGGTGAGAGACTAAAATTTAAATGGACAACTCCAACACCTAGGACAGATGTCTGGTTTGCCTCGACTCTGATATGGCTGCCAAATTGCTCCACTGACTTGATATCAAACATGGTGTTGTTCAAGAGGATGTGGACGGGTGTGGGGTGAAGATCGATGGATGGGTTGATAAGCCGCGTCACGTTCCGACCGTCTGACATGCGCGGACGATGCCGTCCGCTCATGGTCCGCGTGCCCCCAACGCGAATCGTATGATCCGCGCGCAGTCCGTTGCGTGAAACGCGATGTCGCGTTGACGTACGTTGGATGCCCGCACAGTCCGAACCTTGTGCACACGCACACCCCTTATACACCCGCACCCTCGCGTCCGACAGCGTTGTGGCATGCGGCTGACTTCTGCATATCCTATCGCAGGGCACTCAAACGTCCACTTGTTCCCGCATCCGCCACGTACGATGTATTGCGGTACCCTATAACGCGGGCTCGTCCTCTTTCGTCCGATGATCCTCTGACCACGCCCCGTCCTGAGTGCTACGCACGACACCCGCATGTTACCGCATCCATTGCTTCCGCCACATTGCGGTAAAATGTATCGCTCGAGTCCGTCCGTCCTACGGCACCATGTGATGTCATATCGGTCACATCCGATGGTCTCAATCTTGTCTTTACGCGCGTGAACAAACCGCTATGTGCGCCACATCCGTCCGGTGAGTATCCATCCCGCTCTCCCGCTGACTCTCTCTAGTCCGACAAGATCTCCACGTCAGACGATGCAGAAGGCGGTACGTAATCGTCGTCACCCGCTCCCCCTCTCCCCATGGCTGCCCTTCTTCTCCCTCCACCAGACGTCCTCGACGGGCCGGCAACGATCTGCACGTCCGCGTCATACTCGTACGCTGTTGTCTGTTGCATCCGCACGCGCGGTCACGGCCGCCCTCCCCCTCGCCCTCCCGCTGACGCCAACGCAGCCGCCCGCGGTGCCGCTTGCCATCGCTCAGGCGACTCCGGAACGGTGCGACCCCCCACACCGTCGACCCCACGGAACATCGACAGACGCTCCACGATCCCACCGCTCTCCCGGTTCAGCCAGTACCGCTCAAACCGCGCCATCACGTCCATGCTCGCCTGGTGTCCGTACGTCCGCTCCGCCTCCACCTCCCCCCCGTCTCCCCGGCGCGACTCCAGGTCGATCCACTCCTCCTCAGACTCCATACACTCCCCCTTCACGCCCCCCTTCGCTTCCTTGATCTCCCCGGCCAACGCCTGCCCCCGTTCGTACAGCGCATAGATCATCCGCTCCATTCCCCCGTCCACCTTGAACGGCATGTTCTCCCGCTTCCGCCGTTCCCTCCCCATCAGTGCGCTCGTCTCGTGCCGACACACCGCAAACACATACCCCGTCCACTCCATCAACCCCTCCGCTTGCACCGCCGCCGCGTGCTTGCTCCACGCCTGAGTCACGCACAGCCCGCAGAACATGCGTCCGCACCCCCCGTTGATCCGCGTCACGTTCAATCTGCGAACGAATCGACTCCCCGTCAGTACGTCCCCGTCTCCAGCCACCCCCACGCTCACTCACATCGTCCCTTGACATCTGTCCCAGAGTCCGTCCGGTCAGTCCCCCTCTCCCCATCACCCAATTCGTCACTCACATCGCACAGAACCCCTATTCCCTCATCACCCAGTCGATCTCTCGCAGCCCCCCGAGAGCAATCGCAAGCCCCTTTCCTGCCACTCCACCTCCTTCCCCTCCCTCCTCAACCCCCGCCCGTTCCTTCCCCCCCCCCATTCCTACTCCGCCCCCCCCTCGTCATCCTCTCCGTCTCCTTCCTCATCCCCTCCAATTCCTTGTCCTTCGCCTCTCCCTCCGCCTCCAGCTCTGCCATTCTCCCCACCACCGCCTCGATCGTTTCCTTTGCTGCCTCTTGCTCCTCCACTCGCTCCCACTCCACATGCGCCACGTCCCATTCTACCCCCTTCAACCGCGCCCTCAGCCCCTTCATCTCCTCCTTGACACTCCTCCCCTCGCTCTCTCTCCCCTTTCCTTTCCCCTCCCTCTCTCGCTCCTTTCCCTCCCTCCCACCTTCCTCTTCCTCCATCGCACACATCTCCACGTCCTCCCCCGCACCCATCCCCTCTCCACCCACCGCGTCCGATCCCCCATCCCAACCAAGAACCACTTCCTCTTCCTCCTCTTTCTTTACCCCTGCGCTCCATCCTCAGTCCCCATCCAGTCCGTCCATCCACATCACTCACCTTCCCCGCTCACAAACATTTCCCGCATCCGCAACCCTTTCCGTACTGCCCGTTCCATCTCGATCGTATCACCTCGCTTTTCGGAATCGTCGTTGTCGTCGCGGTCGCGGTCGTCCTCGGACTCGTCGGACTATCCGATTTCAATCCCAGCACTTTCACCTTCCATAGCTTCCTTTATATGTTCTCCGTCCGACCACACTTGTCCCATCATATTAACTTATCCTAATCCATCAATATCCACCCCAATCATCGTTGATTACGTCCGCAACTCCATCCACGATCCCGTCAGCACTCCTCACTCATTCCGCACCCCTCTCTATATCTCCGTCTCTCACTCGTCGGCCCGCAACTCACACTTCCTCCACTTTGCGGGTAACTTCACCCTCGTCTTTCACAAATCCCTAACACCCGCATCTCCACCATCCTCCCGTTTGCGCAGCAACGTGGGTATTGTCTGATCGATGGCCTTAGCTCCAATATGCTGTTGCAGTGTGTCAAGCGCCTTTGCCGCTGCTGTCTCGCGTCGTCATCGACGAGCGAGGTCCGGACAATATTAATAATCTCGCCCTCGCGCTGCGCATCGGTCGTGCTCTCCCTGTCAAACAACCCATCGATGGACAGAAAATGGCATCCGAGGGGAGGGATGGACGTACATGATGTCCGACAACATGAGGCATACACCTTGACGGGTACGCGCATCAGGCAACGCGACCGTATGCTGCACAACCGGAGTGATCCCGCCCAGGAGCTTTTCACCAAACTTGCGGCACAGCCCGGCGGTCGTACGTGTCGCCGTCCGACACAAACCTCCCAGATGAAGAACGCATACAGTTCGGTAAAGAAAAAAAAAACTGACCTCTTGCTGCTCAAATTCGTCGCTCGAACTCAGTTTGACGAGCTGGCCGACCAACTCGGGCAGAATCTCACGCACTGGGAGCAAGCACGTCAGCACGCGCACGCGGTTCGTCAGAAACCGCCCCTACCTGTTCTGCGCGTGTTGTGCACGAGCGCCTTCCAGATATGGACGGACGACTGGCGGACGACGTTGACTGCGTCTTGTCTCGCCAGGTACAGCGCCGACAGAATGCGATCCCGCCGTTCAGCGCCCAACGCGAAGGATTTGCGACTGTAGCCTCGGCTGCCATCTCTTCATCGTCCCCAATCTCAGGCTAAGTCGTAATCCCAGATACGTATCACGATCGGGAGCGAGAGCGAGAGCTGGCGCAGCAAGCATTAGGCCATCGTGCCCAACAACTCGATCGAGCCTTTCTTTGACCGCCACTGTTTCGCGTCCAGTCCAGAGAGCAGCGAGGGCAGAATGAGCTTGACGCCGTACCCAGACATGTTGCCCATGATCACCCGCGCTGCTTCTTGCGCCGCCTCCCGCACGTCTGCGGTCCCATCCCCAATGCCGTCAGCAACATGGGCAGAATGAACGTAACGTACGGCTCGAAGAGCCGTCCGAGGGTCGACGATAGCGTCTCGAACGCAAACAGGGCCCCTTGGCGCAGCTCGAACCGCTTCTTGTCCTCGCCGGCGACATGCAGTCGCTCGATCACGTCGTACCGCTTCATTGCGCCTATCCCGAGCCCCTTAATCGCCCCTGCCAAACCGTACGCCACGCCGCGTCGCGCATCATACTCGGCCACGTCCAACAACGTCTTGAACGGCGCGTCGATCAACTGCGCGCTCCGGTCCTCACCCATGAGCGTCACGAGCGGCACGAAACAGTCGGACACGGCCATCTGCACCTGCTCCGACGGCGTCTGGAGCGCCTCCACCAGGCAGTCCACGACGCCCGGGATGCGTGGGTCGGACGCGGCGAGAAACGACCAAACAGGATGACGACTGCCTCCTTGATCTGGTCCCCGGTCTCGTTGGCCGGGCTCGCACCCGCGAGGTGCGTCTTGAACGCAGACAAGAGTCCAGCAAGCTGGGGCGCCCTGTGGTGGTCGATGACGGCCGCGCCGGCTTGCAACATCTCCCATCGTACGTCGGCCGACCGATCGCCGAGCACCTCGTCTTGATAAGAAACCGATAGGACTCAACCTGAGTTTCGGGGAATGACAGCGCAAGCCGCTCAAACGCTAACGTGATCGCCACCCGTGTCGGCCACGGATCTGCGCGATCCAAACTCTGCGCAATGACCATTCCCTGTGGACGTCAGTCGCACATGTGTGTGTGGTTGGATCGCCCCAAAAAGAGAGGCGCACGTATTGATCAAACTCGGGCGCGAGAATCTTGGCCAACGCCACAACAAGGACAGATGAGACGTGCGCATCGCCGAAACGAAACAGCGGTGCCTCACCTTTTCTCAATACAATTCTTGCAGCGCATCGATCGTCCCATGACCCGTCTGTGGATGAAGCTCGACCGCGGCCGCAATCACAGGCATCGAACTCGTCCTTACGTACGCGTGTTCGTGGCCTTGAAGTGTCCATAAAAAGAGTGTCAGCAAAGGTCCGACCCCAACGAACAGCGTGACACGCACCCAGGAATGCGAGCATATCCCCAAGGAACCCAAAGAGGGGTTCTGAAGTAGGGCCTCGGATGATACGTGGGATCCTCAAATAGCGTGGCAGTCTCGGGGGAAACCTGGTATGGCATACTGGGGGTGAGAATGGGGATGAGAAACGGTTATGAGAGGCATACCTTGGTCTCAGTCCAACAACGGTAGGTTTGTGCTTCGGCTTCGTCAAAGTTTTCTTCGTCAAACTTGAATTGCTTGGCGTGGATCAGTTTCTTGAATTCTTGCCACTCGTTGTACATTTCCGGTGACTGTCCGTCGTGCTGATGTAGGCGCGCGTTGAGGTTGGAATGCATAGCGAGGGAATGGGACGTACGGATTCCTGTCATTCTTCGAGCACACGGACGAGGCCAACAGGCTGATGCGTAATCGCGGAGGGCTGGGAACGGCTTGTCCATGCGAAGGGATGTGGCATTTTCGGAATGGCTCTTGATGCCTGGACGTGCTCAGTTCAGTCGGAAACAACGATCAGGGTGTGTTCGTGGAACTAGATGCAGAGCTCGACTAGGAAGCCGGCGGAGCGCACGACCGCGAGAGGCGGATGGGGGCACTTCATCGTGGCATTGCCCGGGCTGAGTTCGATTCACAATATCGACGTGCTCATGCGATTAACACTAGTACTGGGGAAATCACTGATTCTCGTCCGACCTACAACCCCATTTATGATTAGTACAGTGGGCAGTAACCTGCAATAACAATAACGACTGGCCACAGACTTGGCGCATATTGCACAGGCTTGACTAGGGTCACATCTACACTGAGGGAAGTAAAATCACTCTTAGAGAGTGTCTGGAGCTTGCAAAATTAGCAGCCATATGATCAAATAACAAGTGATGGGCACTTCTATTTACTGTCATTACCTGTCACTGATTCACAGTTTTGGCTAATAGAAATAGAAGTTGATGTCTTTCAATTCTAGGCACCCTGACATTCATTTGTATAATGGATGACTTGGAGTAGCTTACATTAGGAAAATAATAATCATGGTCTGAGCCTAACCCTAGCCCTTATTGCTAGTTCTAATCCTAATGTTAAAATTTTCAGTAATAAAAATATGTAACATAGGGAGAATTGAACCCAGGACTTCATACCTTTCAAGGAGAGCAGTATAACAACAGGTGACATACATATTAACCACTACACCACAAAGCCTTGCATATAATGCAACATTGGATCTATATGACTAGTATATCTGTAACCTTGGCTGTTGTAACATTTTTTAGTCTGCTTTCAACACACTTCCAATACACTTTTCAGGTTAGATTAAGAAGTATTGCTGCAAAGTCCTGGACAAGATCATGGGTGCTAATTATTACTGACTATATTAGAGTGTTTAATTATTAGTGACACCACCCTGCCCTTGAAAAGAAAAGACCACACAATCAATGACAAGAGCATTTATTTCCTTGTGATTGTTGACACAGTCACTTTTAAAAAGTGACTTTACTTCCCTCAGTGTCCGGGCCAAACCTGAAGAAGGCTCAAGTTCGAAGCCTTTTTCAAGTTGACATTTTCAAGCCCCCCAGGCGTTTAGTCGGTGCCACGATGCTCAAGATCATCCGCCCAACTTGAACTTGCAGGAGCGGCGGCAGCAGCCAAGTTCGGAGCTTTTTCAAGTTGAATTTCAACTCCTCCAGGCGTCTAGTTGATCATGCGATACCCAAGATGAACTTGCAGAAGCAGCAGCCAAGTTCGGAGCCTTTTCAAGTTGAATTTCAAGTCCCCCAGGCGCCTAGTTGGTGCGGTGCTGGCACCATACCGCTCGTTGTACTTCTCTCAGCTGGGCTTCTGGCGTTACAGTCATACCCTAGTGCCAAAGAAGGGATCGACACGTGTTTTTTCAAGATAGTGACTGAGGAAGAGGGTGCTTGCGTCTTTTCCGTGCTGCTGCACCCGTTTCAGTTTTTGTCCGTCACTGGTCACCTGTCAATAACCCTTCACCTTTCCACTTTCCCCTCGTCTGTAACTTGAATGGATCCTTTTAAATATAACCCATCGCCGAACATAGTCAGTGACTATTAAATGAAGCACATTCAGTGCCGATCAGGGCTTGGACCAGTACCTTGTGAGGGTTGGTGCCGGCGCTCGGAACAAGTTGACAACGACGTCAGCTCTCACATTGAAGGAACCAATTAGGACTTACTCTGAGCCAACGTTCTTCAACTTTGAGTCACGCCAGCAGTAGTTCTCAGCTGACCAAGGAAGCTCCGGAGTCTATGGAATTTCAAGTCCTCCAAGCATCTAATCGGAGTGCCAGCGCGCCGCCGCGAGTACCCTACCGCACTATAAAGCATACTGAGTCCGATCGATGGTTCTAGTGTCTATAATTCTTCCAATCAGACGCTCAAGCGTCCAGGCCACAGACGGAAATTAAATTCAGAGGTCTTATGACATGCTGAAAAATGAACATTTGCACCGTAGCCATTTGAAGGTAGCGTATACTAAGATGGAAGTCGGAAAGCCAGGATATATACCCTGCAGTGGGACACCGTGGTCACACCACAGTATACTTCTCCCGGGTTCATGGCTATAAAGCCGGCTAACTGACCGCAGTTTACCCCAACCCAATCCCACACATCCCATCGAATCCAGAGTCCCAATGACTGACATCCTTGACTCCGGTAAATTCAAAATCATTTCTCTTTCTCGAGGAGCGCCAATCGGTGTCAACTACACCAAGCCTGCCTGGCAGATCGTCTATGTTAACGGACCCGTCCAGGACGTATGACCGTTTCCTCTTGTGAACCTGTGTATTACTCATGTGTCCGTTGTAGTGGACGATCCGCAAAGTTGGTGACCACAAGTATAAGCTCAGCATAAATGGATACTCCTACACTGGGGTGCTTGACGGCAAGGTCATTGCTTCCATCCACCCTGAGCACGAAGAAGAATGGATAATTACCCACCGTGAAGGTCAGAATGCTTTTACGTGAGTAGTTCGGCCTCTCTTTACTTGCTCCGTTCATCCATTTCTTGTTCAGTATCGCACTAGCGAAAGATACCGCCCTTGGATGGACAGTCCCTACTGACATTCAAGACGATAAGGTAGCAGATTTTTCTTCTCTGATGTCGCAGTCCCCTTATCCATGGCGCAGGTTGAAATCGGGCCAATCATAGTGGGCGCATCCCAGCCACCACACTTCGCACCTGGTCAATTGTTCTTGATCCAGAAGGATGGCTGATAAGAGAGTATGTGAGGTCGCTGTCGTAGCATGAGGTTAGGTACCATGTTGGATGAAAGATGTTGTTCTAAGCTTTGAAAGAAAGTTTGGTTATGTGTTTCGCGATCATACGTTCTGATTCCACGGATCTCTTAAAACGATGGTTTATTCAGAGCGGGCATGCAGTCAGACAATTCTACGACAAAACAACCGCCGGACGAGATGTCAAAGTTGACACTCACCAAGCGATTACTTTACACAAGGTGAAAACGATGATGGGTGCCCGAAATGACCACTCTCCGGCATTAGATGTAGAATCGTTTTTCTTGTTGAGGTACCAATTGGGTCCACCAGTTCATTCGTACTAGCTGCGCAGGGAATAGCATCCAGCTTTGATACATGCATGTTACGATGAGTTGGGTGACAGCGCGTGCCGACACATGTTCCGACCATCAACGCCAGGGTCACAAATCTGTGCTTGCAGGAATTGTGCCAACGTTGTGCAATACGCGCGAGGTGAGAAAAGGACACGTGAACCCGTTTAGCTGGTCCACGCTGACACCCTTCCCCCTAAGATCGTTCTTGGCATCGTTGATTTCCTGTAGACATGCGTGGATGTGTGAGAGAGGCATGAGTCCGAGCACGACCATGCCAACGCAAAATCGCGCGTACTCACATTGAGCAACGCCTCGTAGGCCTCGGGACAGTCTTGAAAGGTAAACAAGCCCCAACCGAGAGAGGCAATGGAGTAGGCGCTGAATGAGACGAGTAGCCACCAGGGGAGCTGATCGACTCGGTGGGTTGGTTCTTGCGTGGACTGGAGGAGTGTGTACGACGGGTAAGAGCTGCGCGAAGACGTCTGGCTTGAGGGGGGTGGCGAAGAAGGCGAGGAGCTAGATGAGGATGGAAGCAGAGGTGTAGATGGCGACGCGGTGTGCACGGGTTATCTTGAAACGAGCGCCGAGTCGGACAAGTAGGTATGAATGCGACGTCAAAGATTCCCATGTCGGCATGGCATCGAACCCGCTATTTGTGGCGCACGTGGCAGAGAGCCCGACATGATGAAGATGGCAAAAAGTGAATAGACATGCATCAAAACAAAACAAAGCAAACACAACGCATGGTCATCACTCGACTGCCGCCCGAGATGCGTCTCTGCCTTGGTCATTGCAGCACTCTCCACATCGGCAAACGTCCCGCTCTTGAGACACATGGTGAATATACCGTCCTCCTTTTGGACCAAGTTGAGCGGCGTGTCAGCTTCCCGTAAGGTGGGCAAGGGGGAGGAAATTCCGACCTTCAAGGACACACAAACAGTCACAATACCCTCGAGCAACTCTCCAAATCCAGAGAAAATGGATGATCTAGAGTTGAATTCCATACGACGGCCCGGGAGATCGTGGTCCGTATTCAAGTGTCCAATAGCTACTGAGCAGGTGATAGAAGTACCCGATAACGACAGCAGGAACGACTCGAAGAACCGCGGATACACCGCCAAGGCCCTCTCGCTCCGCGTAACCGCCTCCGCCTCGGCGCGAAACGAGACGCTGGTGTGTGACATCGGTGCGCAAACGTTCCTTGATTATACAGTCCAACCGCTCGCCGAGCAGCTCCCTCAGGCAGGCTCGCCGGAAGTGTGGTTTGGGATGGTACTGGACGCTGTGGGCTCAGTGGACACGGGGCTGTATATCAAATCGGGTGCGTACGTGAAAGATGGTGGTGTGTATGTGACAACAGGACCGTGGCCTGATAGAGGGGATAGCTCTGTCTCACCGGACGGTATACAGGCGCATTATTGAAACCGTCGTTTTTTGGGGGGGTACACTGGCAACGTGGAAGTAAGTCGCACGGTTTAGGCGAGTTGTGTTGTGGATGTTGACCGTGGCACTTTTCCCTTTCTTACCGCAGGCTCGTCAATAAAAAAGAGGATATGAGGATGTTGTGTATGTTATCGAACGAGGTGGGTTCCACTTTGGACGTGTTGTTGACGTCCCGTCACTCTGGGAAACAGGCGCACTGCGTCCCCGTGGATTCAACGTATGAATTCAGGTCAGCGCTGGACGTGTACGATAGGATAATGATACAGGTCAAGTGATGCACGTCAGTTTGGGCAACACAATCGCTTGCGTAGGTAACTGTCATGGATTGTATAATACAGTCATCGCCTTGTTGCTGATGTGTGTCATGAGGACAGATGGGCACGAAATTCAAAATTCAAAAATTAGCTTTTCTCGGAAAAATAAAATAATCAAATTTTGTGCAATACCAAGAAGCATGACAAAATCGTCTGTATGGGAGTGGGTGGCCTCTGACCTGGTTTGCTCGTCAAGATCATGGGGTCCATAGCATTCACTAATCATAACTCCGCATCACGACATGTTATGACAACAGCCAACGAGACATTCCTCCGTGGTGTCCCGGAAGGCATCAGATCAGTGGTTAGCACGAATCATTTCTACGAAAGGCAGACATAGCTCTCACGAGCATGATATTTAAAATTTTAGCGGGACACACCCTCAAGATCCGGGCCAAACTTGAAGAAGCTGAAGTTCGCATCCTTTTCAAGTTGAATTTCAAGTCCCCTAGGCGTCTAGTTTATCAACGATATTCGATTGGCCCACTATCAAGATAGGCCAAACTTGCAGAAGCGGATAGGTTCGGAGCCTCCTCGAGTGGAATTCGATCAAGTCCGCCAGGTGTCTAGTCGATGCGATAATCACCTGGGCTCACTCTCAAGATCCGGACCAAACTTGCAGAAAGGTAACTTCAGAGCCTTTACACATTAAATTTCAAGTCCCCCAGGCGTCTAGTTGGCATGCGATAGGCTCAAGATCATCGCCCCAACTTGCAGGAGCGGCGGTGGCGGCCAAGTTCGGAGCTTTTTCGAGTTGAACTTCAAGTCCTCCAGGTGTCTAGTTGATCATGCGATATCCAAGATGAACTCGCAGAAGCCGCAGCTAAGTTCAGAGTCTCGCAAGTTGGATTCCAAGTCCCCCGGGGGTCCAGCTGATCGGCAATATTCCATTGAGCTCTCAAGACGAACATGCAGAAGGGCTGTGGCAAAGTTCGGGGTCTTTCAAATACTGAATTTCAAGTCCCCCAGGCGTCTAGTTGATAACGCGATATCCAAGATGAACTTGCAGAAGCTGCGGCCAAGTTCGGAGCCTTTTCAGGTTGAATTTCAAGTCCCCCAGGCGCCTAGTTGGTGTGCTGGATCGACACGTGTTTTTAAAAGATAGCGACTGAGGAAGAGGGTACTTGCGTCTTTTCCATGCTGCTGCACGCGTCTCAGTTTTTATCTGTCACTGGTCATCTGTCAATACCCTTCACCTTTCCACTTTCCACTTTCCACTTTTCCCTCGTCTGCAACTTGTATGGATCCTCTTAAATAAATTTCGTCGCTGCCATCGTGTATTGCTTCATCTCCATCTTTTAAGTAACCCCCCAGTGTTGGAAAGAGTGTCAAATAAACGTATCACTTGACTAGTGGTATTCTCGTGGAACAACTCAGTCGACCCATTGCCGAACATAGTCAGTGACTACTAAATAAAGCACATTCGATGCCAATCAGGGCGTGAACCACTGCCATGTGGGTGTTGGTGCTGGCGCTCGGAACAAGTTGACAACAACGTCAGCTCTCACATTGAAGGAACCAATTAGGACTTATTCTGAGCCAACGTTCTTCAACTTTGAGTCACGCCAGCAGTAGATCTCAGCTGACCAAAGAAGCCTCGGAGTCTATGGAATTTCAAGTCCCCCAAGCGTCTAGTTGGAGTGCCAGCGTGCTGCTGTGACTATTTTACTACACTATAAAGCCTACTGAGTCCGATCGAGGGTTCTATTATAGCCGCAATCAGACAGTAGCACACGGGAACGAGTTATGTATCTATAATTCCTTCCATCAGACGCTCAAGTGTCCAGGCTTCAGACTGAAATTCAAAGGTCTTATGACATGTTGC
>JBBPRB010000777.1:0-12750 GCA_038092815.1 Hortiboletus rubellus | reverse complement strand
TGAAAGCAAAAGTAACCAAAGATAGTCCGCCCTTTTATTCGCAAACGACGATTCCTCCAACATACGACTATAGCGCATACTGGGGGGAAAGTGGAGGACGTCAATTGACCAGCCCTTTTCAAGTACACAGGACACACTCACAAGAAGAAAAGGTGGAATATAAAATCCAGCGAGAGAGGACCAAAATAAAAGAAGGTGGTAAGCATACGCCACGGCTTCCAGATCCATCTCGGTGAGCCTGCTACCCGCACTGACAGACATATACAACTGACCTGTGCGTTAGTGAACGCGGACTTGAAAGAAAAGTACAGCTGTAGCGGAGTAACGACCTGACATTGCTGTATGACGCCAAATACGTGATCAGTTCCTCATGCAAGATTGAGACCGAACGTACGACCGCCAGGCTGGTAGCCACCGAGAGCGCTAACCACCCGCGCGTGATTGGTGGAACCTGCATTACCCATGCATCCATGCTTGACCCGACGAGCCTAGGCTTTTTTTGTCGGATTGTACACAATGTGACTTCAGAGGTGAACTAAAGACTGGAACGGCCGGCTTGGTGTGATGCTCGTACGGTGTGAAATGGCCACGTATGGACGAGATATTCCAATGGTGCAGTGCTGCTGAGTCAGGTGCATCGCCATTTTTGGTAGGCAGCTCCTATCCACATATATAACGGCTACATCGTACATCTATTCAATCATTGTGGTCCTTGTTCGCTCAACAGACACTCCAGAACACGGATTTCTGCGAGAGGACCTCCCTCATCCCCCTCCGGCCCAATCACCGCCCAGACCTGGTTGCTCAGCCGGAGATACGTTCTTACTTTTGCCAACAACTCTAAACCTGCCGGTTGTGTCAAAGGATCTGCACCTTCCATAGTTATGAAGGCATTCCATGCTGTCTTTGCCATTTCCAGCAAATGCATCCCTTTTTTCACCAAAGAATTAGATTCAGCTTGAAATGAAATTGGAAAACCAGGAGACCAACCGATTTGAGGATAATTTGGCGGGTAAATGACGACGTAAAAAGCCAGGATCGTCAGACCGATATCGAGGGCAGATTCGAATGGTCCGTCGTGTGAAAAGGTGCTGAACGATTCACACAGGCTTGTGAGACAAGACTCGCGAAAGATGCGTAGGATCTGAGAAGGTATGGTCTCGAGGTTCACGGGCGAATCTGGGAGTCTGATTGCGTCAGGGTACGGACCCGGGAACACAAACTTGCAAAGGGAAGTCCCGAGATATCCGAGTTCTTCCTCATCTGGAGCAGGCTGGGACGTATCGAGTAGCTTGAGAGTTGTGCAAGATGGGCACGTGCACACGAAACCATATGTGAACCGGAACATCTGCTGACGTGTCTCGACGAGGGCGGGATCGACATAAGGAATACACATCTAATAGGCCTGCTGGAACGTGCACCTCACTGAAGTAATACATAATACATACCTCCTCGCCCGGGGGAATGTCGCGAATGGTAACAATTTCCATCATCACCCCCTTGGCCACGTCAATCCTATACTTTGGAACTGCGTTTGGAACGCATGAATGATTGAACAACCGGCTTGCCAAAGGGAAGATGCCATGAGCAAGGGTAGTCAGATGACTGTGGATCGCAAAGTTGTTGTTCCCGCAACGCGAAAACAGCTCACTAGCCATTTGCACAGGGCGGTGACCAGTCGACAATGGGCAGGTAGGAGGCGCGTCCGTGCCTTCAATCGGACCTGGTAGCAAAGACATGAATATCGACAGGTCCGAGTCGTCTCCTTCTGTCGTCTCCGTGCCTCTGGCCGAGCACTCAGCAAGCAAGTGGGTGAGCAAAAGTGCATCCAGTCTTTCATGGGATTCTAGTTGGTTGAACTGGCGCGACGCGCAGAACGCGTTGATATTCTTGCAGTACTTCTTGTGAGTACGCCAATGCAATAGTTGACCTTGAGGGTGAGATCGATCGATCGTCGGTAGTACTCAACGTCTTACTCGGCGGATCGTGCGTACATTTGGAATCACAATACCAGTATGAGGCGCATCCCGTACATCTCTGGAGGTGCCCTTGGTCTTGAAGAGCCAGGGAATGGCAAAGGTCACATCTGCGACCCTTTTCTCTTGGAAGGAGCATGCTTGTGAGTGATCGAACCGAGAGGACGACCGTGCCTGCAGGAAGCCAGCATGTCGACACGGCCTTGTCGCGTCCCGTCTGGTGATGTTGCAAAGAAAGATTTTCGGGAAGGACTGTTGGTGAAAACATCAAGTACTCAGGCCGTGTGAGCATGCCAGAAAAGCGACTCGGCTTGGACTTCGAACTCCGAGATAAGATAAGATTACGCCCACCTCAACCCCAGACCGGACCATCAAGCTGGTTTGGGCTCTCATCCAGGTGTCCGAAGCGAAGAAAATATGTCCGAGCCTACTATTCTGACGCGGGTAGAACATCGTGTCGGAGTCATTACCCTGAACCGACCAAAGGTTCTGAACGCCCTCTCCGGCACTATGATCGAGGAACTCCTCAGCACACTGCGGCGCTATGACAAGGATCCCACTATTGGAGCGATCGTCATCACTGGAAACAACAGAGCTTTTTGTGGTGCGAACACCGACACCCAACTTCGGTTCAAATATTGCTGACACCCCTCAAAGAGCAGAGACAGCTCGACTTTGTCGGCGCTTACAGTGGTGACTATCTCCAGAACCTCAACAACGGAATGGGATCCACGCACAAGCCGATTATTGGTGCCATAAATGGGTATGCGGTGCGTGCCCCGTTCATCTGGCTCTATCGTGACAGTCTTGGATGCTCGATGGCGATGGACTGGGACTGAACCGACATGACAGCTAGGCGGCGGATGTGAGCTCGCCCTCATGTGCGATATTCTCTACGCTGGGAAGGACGCTGTCTCTGGACAGCCCGAGATCAAGCTCGGCACCGTTCCTGGTGCGGGAGGCACCCAGCGTCTTATCCGCGCCGTCGGAAAATCCATGGTACCATGGCTATTTTCAATACAGGCATTCGTCTCACTCAGGCGTTTACAGGCGATGCACATGATACTGACGGGTGAAAACATAACTGCGCAAGAGGCAGCTGCCGCTGGTCTCGTTGCCAAAGTATTCGACGTCGAAGAAACAGTTCCACGAGCGATCGAATACGCACAAAGGATCGGAAGCTTCTCTGCACCAGTCGTGGCCATGGCAAAAGAAGCGGTCACTGCAGGTACGTGTACAATTTTGGAACTATTGAAGTTTGTCGGCGCAGTTCAATCGGACCCTCCCAGCCGAAGATCTCGGACTGAAGGCTGGCTTGCATTTCGAATCAAGGCTGTATCATGCAACCTTTGCTCTTGCTGATCATGGTGAAGGGTTTGACTCATTCCTGCAGAAGCGCGATCCACAGTGGACGCACAAATAGAGTGCGTGTATATGCAGTACAATAGAATTCCAGAAGAATCTACAATGCAATGGGGTATGATGTTATTCTTTGTGTTGAGCGACAGGTGTCCGTCAATCAAGTGAATCCCGAGCCGACATAAACACACGAACATACGGCCCCTCTTATCCCAAGGAAAAGAACGCTAATCCATATCCGACCATTCATCAATGCCTTCGTCCAAATCCCGGAAATCGACGACATCATCCTCGTCCTCACTTCCCTCCAAATACTCGAACGTCTTCAAATTCTCCTTGAACCACACCTCATCCTTCTTAAACACCTTACACGATTCTTCCACGTACAGTGAACTGAGAGGCACTCCCGCATCCCTTCTCTGCTGAACTAATTCGCGGACCTGCTCACAAGCCGAGGCAGCCAGACGTCGCTATGTCCGGGCAACCTACAAGGGAAAAAAATGTCCAGGAACAATGGATGAAGATACGATAACGAAATATTGAGCGACGCAAGGTTTTGGAGCTCGCCGTACAGCGTGCGGATGGATTCAGTGCTGCAGGGAAGACCAGTTATTTTGAGACTGTCAAGTTGACTCAGCAGGCTGCACGGCTGTTCTTTGGCAGAATATAAAGATGAGGAAAGTAGCTGTAGCCGTCATCACCAAAGCCCAGAACCAAAATTTTCAAGTGCGGGGAGATAGAATTTGCGGAATAGTCCGATAGCAGTTTCCTGCGAATGGGACGCGAGGATAAAATCTGTTACTCGAGGAATTTGGATGGGAGTATTGAGATCCGCGGGGCTCCCACAAGTCCGCGCGATGACCCACTCTGGGGGGTCTCCAAGAGGTCCCGATATGCGTAGACCGAGTTTCTCGAGGGCAGAGGCACCACGCAGGATGGAGGCGAATTGAACCCAAGATGGACGGACGTCTTCTGGATGATATGCGAGCCCGAGATCTATGAGATTGGACGCAGTGGCGATACATAGTTGATGCCAGTCGACATGTACTCCCTAAAGGACCAACCTGGTAAGCGAAGGGGCTGAACCACCAAAAAGAGTGAAATGCTTCAACATGCTGTGATATCCAAAGCTGTCACATTCTTCCATCTCTCCGCGACGATACAATTCAAGCGTCTCGAGTTGAGGAGCGCCGGAGTGGGGGGATCAGAGACCGCGCTGAGGAATATATACATGTGGTGGTACTCCAAGACAGCGAGCTCCATGGTACGCCAACGATGGATATGGGCTGGGGGATGAGCAGAGAAAATAGGAATTCGACGTCAGCGTCGGAAGGTGGTTCAACGTCACAATCATATTCCCGAGGTTCACAGTCGATGTAGATATCTATGGGGAGGCCTTTACTCCGCTCCAACAGTGTCGATGCGAATTCGTACGGTGGACGTTCTTCCGCAGGGACTGAAATGGTCGTCCACAGAGATGGAGTCGAGAATGCTATATTGCGCCAGTGGGGGCAGACATGGGAAACAACGATCCGAAACGGTGGCCATGTATCGAAACCAGAGGAGCCGGTGGCACCGGAATCCGTCTCGTCTTCATCTCCGTCTCGTCTTCATCTCCGTCTCCATCTCCAGCTTCAAGCACTTCATTCATTTCATCGGCGCCCTGAGTCCCTTGTGTCAAGACGGTATCAAAGGTTATTCAACCACTCACTTACCATGTCGTCTTCGTCCTCGCCATGACCGACCTCAAATATGCGCGAAAGGAATTCAGGGGGAAGGTTGTTGATGAAACAGACGTCACCTTTCGGGGGAACGAAAGGGTTGCTCGGGAGGAGTACATGAAGATCCTCTTCGGCTTTCTGGGTCTGCGCGATCCCGATCCTCCAAGGACTCGCTGGAACGCAACACAGTCCACTGTCAGATGGGTGCAGGCAAGTTGTCCACGTGGGAAAATTGCATAGACTCGGCGTTCAACTTGACATCGGAATTCGATAAAAAGCCTGAGGTTAGCATTCGACTCGTACAAGTCCTATAGAATCCATCCTCAACTTTTTCTTGTTTCGGGATTTCGGCGGTGCCTCGGGAGTCGGGAGTCGGGACTCCGAACTGCTGGCTCAAACGTCCTCCGAATATCTGTTTCTACTTGCCGCTTCGGCCCGGAAAACACCCCTCCAACCGCCAGACTTGCAATTGTGACATACAAAGTTCAAGGTGGCACTTAGGATTGATCTCAATGCCGATGCGTGGGTAGATCGCACCACTTTCGATATGCTGGGGAGCATGCGAAGCGCCAGCCCTCCTGGACCCTGATCAGCATTGAGCTTCCCCGCCACTCTGCCGATGCAGAGATGTCAAACTTGTCTCTATCTCCTGTGACCCTCCCGAGATACTTATCTTGTCCTTCTTTCCACGGAATCAGCAATTACTGCTCTTCAAACGCCAAGTTCTAAGGTTTGAGGTGGTATTCAATGTTCTTGTGGTCGCCGTGCTCGATCCGCGGGTGCGTCTGACTACCCTCGATATGCCGTCGGGCATGCCAAGCACAAGAACATCACAAAGCGTCAGTCCTCGCTCAAGATCGAGCCTCCCTGCTCCTTTACTGATGTGACTGAATACACACAAGGGATTGTATGCTTCTCTGCATCAGTCATGGCCCAGTGGCAAAAGAAGCGGTCAACGCAGGTTGGTATAATTTTCTGGAACTATCGAGGTTTGTCGGCGCAGTTCAATTGGACCCTCCCAGCCGAAGATCTCGGACTGAAGCGGCTGGTTTGCATTTCGAAGCAAGGTAATATCACGTAATCTTTGCTCTTGCTGATCATGGTGAAGGGTTCGACGCCTTTCTGCAGAAGCGCGGGCCACAGTGGGCGCACAAGTAGAATGCCCGTAAGTGTACAGTTGGGGACAGTCAAACCCCACCAATTTTGTACCTGGCTGAATTCAATTTTTTGAGCCAAACGGAGGTCACCATCGGACTCAGCTTGGCGAGATATGTCTAAAAACACACCTCTGAAGTTATTCCCACGATGTTTTTGGGTGGCCAAAATTTTAGGATTTTTGAATAAACATTTTTGTGTAGTCTACGGGTTTAGAACAGCTTCAATTGCCATCATGGCACTGTGTGAAACCTGCCGGTGCTGTTTCTGCTTGCGTACTGCCCAATCTGCAGCCTTTCCCACAAGCCCCAGGCGGTAGGCACTCAAGAAACGATATGACCGATTAATAAACCGCCGGATTACCTCTGTGGGGCACAAATTGAGGATATTGACCGCTGCAGACTTTGCCGCTGCAAAGGTTGGTTTGCTCATCTGACGGTAGCGGTATTTGCACCAGCCCCAATACTGTTAAATCAAAAGATTATCAGAGCATATCCTTTTCAGATGTGATAAAGAAGAAACTCACCATCTCTATTGGATTGAGCTCACAATGAAATTTTGGCAGAAAAATGCATTCATGGCCAGCGTGACTGATTAATTGTTCAAGCATTGACGTCTGGTCGCGGAAGTCCTCTTGCTGACTCAGCAACCGTGCCATGCAGCAACCTGTGCTCTCAAAAGGGCACACAGGAGAGCATTTTGCACGCAAGCCTTGAACATCAAATCCTCGTTCTTCAAGCACAGTTTTCAAGCCTTTGGGCTGGTCACTTGGGGTGGTCATTTTCTGGACAAGCCCACGCTTTGTAGGATCTGGATTTGATTCAGGAATTATTGTATCTTGCTGTTTTCGTTGCTTTCCACCATCTGAACGATTCATGTCGAATGCACGTAAGGCATCAGGGGGTAATGAGGCATGAGCAGATGAGTTATCAAAAATGAACAAGGCTTGAACATTTGGTCCATTAATTTTTTCATGGATTTGGATCGCTGCCTTGATCTGTTCAAGAAGATTTTCGTGTGTCCACCAGCTGTCACCATTAGCCCCTGGGAAGATGATCCGACGGGCATCTTCAATGATTTCATTATCAGGACCTTGCAAAACAAGTCGTCCGTCTTCCTCATTGATAAAGTCTAAGACATGAATGATGCGACCTTTTCCCTTTTTACGCAAGACATGCTCATTGGGACGAAGCCTATGAAATTTAATAAACAAATTACAGAATTCAAAGGAATTATTCTGAAACAAAAAACGTACCAAGCACTCTGTATGTTGTCATTTACATGGAAACAACATTCATCATGGTAATATGGCTTGATACGTCTCTCTCCAGGTTCAAGAGTTGGCTCCACCCGCACAAGGTCTGGACCTTCAAATTTTACCATACGACGTTCAAATGCAAGCATCTTGGGCAAGTAGATTTCGTTGCGGTACTTCACAACATCCTCGCGCTCATGACCATCCATGTAAACACCCTTTCGGATCACTGTGCAACGCCAGCCAAGCTTGATAAGCCATCGTCGGGCCGTTCGCAAGCTGATTGGTTGTTTTGGAACAATTCCGAGCTCAGGAAATATGACTGCCTCGATAGCGTGCTGCAGCTCATGGGGTGTAACCTGACCTGTTGGTACATTTGACAGCCATGTCCGGCAATGGGACTGTACTGACTCGTCATGAAGAAATGAACGTGCCTCCCGTCGTCCACCTCGTTTCTCTTGTGGAAGCTGCTCGAAAGTCTGATAATGGCGTGCCAATGCACGAACTCGGCGTGCAAACCACATTCCACTGCTATCTTGCCACTGATGTGCGATCTCGACACTTGCAGAAATCCGGGATACACCTTTGATGCGAAGGGTTGCAAAATTTGAGAGGATCATAAGCTGGTTGATCTGTGAAAGGGGTAGGATCTTGTGTTTGTTCTTCAAATCCATCTTGATTTGCTCACGGAGCACCGTCCAGTCCTTGACTTCAGCTGTTGGTCCTCGTATTGTGTCATCGAGCTCATCCTCCCAATCCTCAGCCTCCGAATCATCATGACGCATCACCAACTCTTCGTCACCACCTTGACTGCCAGCGGCCGCAAGACTTTCATGTGACACACCATCATGGTCGTCATCAGACACCCCCAGGCCAGTGGATGAGTCAGAAACAGAGAGTATGGAGGCCTGTCGAATATTTGGCAAGGCTTTAATTGGCTGCATGCAAGACTGACTCGGACTATCGGTATCACTGTCGCATGGAGCTGCAACGAGTGGTGTCAACGAGTCAGATTTCCGGGCCATCGTGGCAGTGAAGCCAGGACTCGGAGTTTCTTTGCATGTGAAACCGAATGCATCAAGCGCAGTTTGGGACCTCCATTCCTTTCGATAGCGTCGTTGGGTACGCTTTGACTTGCTCATAACATCAGGTCCCTTTCGATACACTTTTGGGCGAGCTGATTTGATCCAGGTGAGTGGTAATGAATTTGGGCCCGGTCGCAAACACAAGTCCGAACCGTTGGGTGTGTACACTTACATTGTTCAAGCTTTACTTGTTTTCTTCGAAGCCTCTCTGGGATCCAGTCAGGATCCTTCTCTTCTTCTCTCTCCACCATCTCGGCAAGTTTTCTTCCAAATTCTTCGTCATCCAAAATTGCTAACTCAACCTCTTCATCAATATCAGATGGATCCGAGTCTGAGTCACCATCAAAAGCTTTCGCAAAGTCGACTTTCAGGCTGTCGAAAAGAATATCAGGTTCGTCGCTAATCTCTTCATCCGCCTCTGAATTGCACTGATGGTGATCTTCGGCTTGCGTTAAACAAGGGTCTTGTTGGTTACGGCCTGGTTGAGCAGCCTGTGCACTTCGACCACGGAGCCCTGAAGTGTTCCGTTGTCTCTTCCTTGGTCGACCGCGCGGCATTGTTGATGTAGCAGTAATGTTTAAATTTCACGTCCAGCATTGCTCTTCCGCCTCCATTCTCTGCGGCGCTGTTTTCTGCTCAGCGAAAGGAGCCGATTGCGCATTTTTTCATTATTTTAGCTATTTTTTTAAGGGGTGGCCAAATTTTTGGCAGGTCAGGGTTACTATATGTACTTTTCTGGACATTCGGCTCGTAGAATTATCAAGCCCAGGGCCTAAATATGTACTCTATATGGTTTAGAACTGTTTCGCGCCATTGGGGCAGGCAGGAAAAATCAGTCATAAAATTTGTTGACTTTGACTGTCCCCAACTGTAGTACAATAGAATATCAGAAAAATCTAAAATGTAGTAGGGTATGAAGTCATATTTTGCGTTACGCGACAGGCGTCCGTTGATCAGTTGAATCCGGAGCGGACATAAACACACGAACGTACGTCCCCAGATCCTAGGTAGAAGAACATTAATCCATATCCGACCATTCATCAATTCCTTCGTCCAAGTCCCGGAAATCGACAATATCATCCTCATCCTCACTTCCCTCGAAAGACTCAAATGTCTTCAAATTCTTCTTCAACCACACCGCATCCTTCTTCGATACCTCACACGATTCCTCCACGTACAATGAGCTGAGAGGCACTCCCGCATCCCTTCTCTTCTGAACTACTTCACGGACCTGCTCCCCGAATGTCCCAGAGACATACAGTGTCACAAGTCGAGGCAGCCAGACGTCGCCACGTCCGACCAGCCCACAGGGTGCGCAAAGGATGTCCAGGAAAGATGAAGGAAGGTACGACAACGAAATGTTGAGCGATGTAAGATTCTGGAGCTCGCCGTACAGCGTGTGGATGCACTCGGTGCGGCAAGGAAGTCCAGCTATTTTGAGACTGTCAAGTTGACTCAGCAAGCTGCGCGGCTGTTCTTTGGCAGAGGATAAAGATGAGGAAGTAGCTGGTCTGGCGAGTTCATGAACGAGCTCGGTGTAATCGCCATTGTCAAAGTCTAGAACCAGATTTTTAAGTGCGGGGAGATAGAACTTGCGGAATAGTCCAATAGCACGTTCCTGCGAATGGAACGCGAGGATAAAATCTGTTACTCGAGGAAGTTGGATGGGAGCATTGAGATCTGCGGGGCTCCCAGGGTTCACCTCGATGAGCCACTCAGGGGGGTCTCCAAGAGGTCCCGACAGGCGGAGACTGAGTTTCTCGAGGGCAGAGGCACCACGCAGGATGGAGGCGAATTGAACCCAAGATGGACGGACGTCTTCTGGATGAAATGCGAGCTCGAGATCTGTGAGATTGGATGCAGAGGCGATCCATGGTTGATTCCAGTCGACATGTACTCCCCAAAGGACCAGCCTGGTAAGCGAAGGGGCTGAACCACCAAAAAGAGTGAAATGCTTCGACATGCTGTGATATCCAAAGCTGTCAAATTCTTCCATCTCTTCGTGGTGATACAATTCAAGCGTCTCGAGTTGAGAAGCCGCGGGAGTGGAAGGATCAGAAACCGTGCTGAGAAACACATACATGTGTTGGTACTCCGAGACCGAGAGCTCCATGGTACGCCAACGGTGGATGTGGGGAATGAGCAGAGAAAATAGGAATTTGAGGTCGGCGTCGGAGGGTGGTTCAACATCACAATCGTGTTCGTGAGGTTCACAGTCGATGTCGATATCTATCGGGAGGCCTTTACTCCGCTCCAACAGCGTCGATGCGAGCTCGTACGGTGGACGTCCTTCCGGAGGGACTATGATGGTCGTCCACAGGGACGGAGTCGAGAATGCTACATTGCGCCAGTGGCGGCAGACATGGGAAACAACGATCGGGAACGGAGGCCATGGGGAATCGAAATCAGAGGATCCGGTGGCATCGGAATCCGTCTCGTCATCAGTCTCTGGCCCGTCCTCATCCTCATCCTCATCTCCATCTCCATCTTCAAGCTCTTCACTTACGGTGCCCTAGGTCCTTTGCGTCAAGATGGTAGCGGAGCTTATCCCAATAGTCACCTGCCATGTCGTCTTCGTCCTCGTTATCATCCGCGGAACCGACCTCAAATATGCGCGAAAGGAGTTCGGGGGGAAGGTTGTTGATGAAACAGACGTCGCCTTTCGGAGGAACGAAAGGGTTGTTTGGGAGGAGTGCATGAAGGTCTTCTTCAGCTTTCTGGGTTTGCGCGATCCCCATCCTCTAAGGGCTACTTGTGCCAAGTAAGTACAAGCATGAAAGCCAAAGAAGCCGATACTGACCAGCTTAGCGATGTGCTACTGAAAGTAAAGTATAACACTACGAATTGATCTGCGGGCAAAATTGTTCTAAATGGTGGTGCGAGAAGACTTGCTGGCTAAAAGCTGGTCAAAGTTGATCATTAGGCCAAATTGTCAACAGCATCATGGCGCAGAGGAAGCGCGCAGGGCTCATAACCCTGAGGTCACTTGATCGAAACAAGTTGATGCTATTTTTTTTTTGTTTGTATTTTGGCCCAACCAACCAAATCTCTGATGATCGTACCTACGTCGAAGAACGGGAATGTCATGAATCATACCGCTGCTTAGCCTGCTCATTGGCAAGCGTCATCGTTTCAAATTGCACCTCGATCCATGTGCACGACTCTGCGTGCATTTTCATCCATATACTCCATGCTTTTTCTTTGACCACACAGATGGTGTGGATGCAGAGAAACGTCCACTGGTCTCGTCCTCCGACCGTAGGGGACTATGGTTTTTACTTTTTCTTCTCTTGCCCTGTCAACTTTCACATCCGCAAGGCATCTAGCTGCGACGACGGTGATAATTGAGATTGTCCCCGGGCCCACGAACGCCTATATAGGCAGCAGCGTAGTGGCAATCAAGGGAACAATAACAACAACAGACACACTCCAGAGAGACAAAGATGTTCACAACATTGAGCATCTTCGTCCATGGCTTAGAGTATTCGAACCGAACAAGTGCTTCCCGCTCGGACTCCTCTGCCGGTATTGTTCACAACGCCGCTTCAGAGGACGGGCTGAACATTGGGAAACATGAAGAGGAGTTATCCCCCGATACACCCCGCCGGCTAGTGCTTCAGACTTCCATCTGTACCGTGACCGAGCAATACATTATGGGTCTTTTCTTCCAGATGGGCCATGGTCCAAGAAGCCGCACTGCGGAGCTCTCAGCCGCGTTCGATAAGATAAGTTGGAGTGACTCAGGGTTCAACGGGTCCGGCCAGTTTAACCCCTCTAGTCGGCTAGCGCTGGGGACAGGGGTTCAAATTGCCACTGGCTTCGGAACACACACTCATGCATCATTGTCTATACATCTCTGAAGTTCTCAGCCTCATCTTCAAGTTTGCTGGACACAGGGATGTCCAACATCACCAGGGGCGTCAAGAAGGCAAGAAGACCCTTGCTTCTTTGGCCAGAACATGTCGTCTGTTCAGTTCGCCCGCACTAGATGCTCTTTGGCACGACCTTTACAGCTTCGATCCCCTAATCAATGTTTCCCCTATCGTTCGTCGTCCTTCGCGGTGTCTCTCCAAATTGTGCCGATTAACTAAACCTGTAGGCTACGTCCTTGGTGGACGACTCGCAGTGGTCGACTTTCCGTCCTCATGGGGCACGAGCTCCTGTAAAGGTCGAGAAAGAATTTATCTCCTCCCTTCAAC
>JBBPRB010000776.1:0-12755 GCA_038092815.1 Hortiboletus rubellus | reverse complement strand
TGGACGCAAGACGCGAATAAGATGGTGTTGATGAATAAATGGCAAGTGCAGGGTATGACAGAGATGTGATGACCACCGCGGACACGAGAATAAGGCGGATCTGGTGAGTTGCACAATGTCTGTACTTATGTTAGAAACCACCCCAAGCATGCATGGTGAACTGGCACGCACATCCCGAAAGACCGCAAGGACGTGTCTGCCAATGTCCGTATTCGTTGATAGGTGATGGCGGTAGACGAGAACAAGCCTGTAGTTTGTCGTGCCATTATTCGACGGCTGTTCAGGTCGTCAAGCACATGCTACGGTAGTGGTCGAGTTGGTCGCCCATCCCAAACTACGCTCAAGGATAGTCCGCATGACTCAAACACCGTGAATCACGTGACTCAGGGAGCGTTTTCCTTCTCTACCTGAAATCTGTATCCATAGCATAGAGTGTAATTTAAAAAAAATCAGGTCATGTGTATATCGTTGTCCCTCTTGTTTCTCGACTCTTGTGGTTTCAATTCGACCTTCAACTGGCCCCCACCAAACAATACCGCGTTACCGTTATCTCTGCGAGGCCTGTGAGAGTTGGATCAAGCCGTGGAATCGTGTACGATAACTATCGGCATAAAGGAGGATGACAAGCCCGCTGACAAAGTCCCTAAGCAACCAAACAGCGTTAACATCGAGTACAACAAGGGATGGAAAGTCCGAACCAGCTTCGCACTAAAGAACGGATGGGATAGTCAAGAACCTTCGGAATCGTTGTCTGCATAATGGATGGCCATCTGTCAGTAATGATTGCCTTTGGGTTTGTCAGGGCGCGAAGACCCTCAGGACCCCCTGCCCCAGACAGTCAGACATGCTACGTTACCCAGACCGCACTGACCTACCGAAGCGGCCATAACCACTTGCTTTCGTTCCCCCGAATGGAAGATCTTGGCTGTAGAGAAAGGTTCATCTGGATACCGATTTGAAATGTGCCAGGCTTGTTGACTTACTTCATCTGTACATAATTATTAGAAACACTGATCGGCAATCAATAATTGAAACCCACATAGTACACTCCAAAATCGTTGATAGAGACCATTCCACATTCCAGCTCTCGAGCAACTTCCAGACACAGGTCTTGATGAGGCCCGAAAACACTGGCTCCGAGACCATATCTAGTACCATTAGCGATCTCGATCGCTTCCTCAATATCATCGTAACGAATGAGCAAGGCAATCGGCGCAAACACTGATTTGCTTGTTAGCGTGGGGAATATGCTCTAGAAATGAGCTCACGTTCTGTCTGCGCAATCTTTGACTTGGGATCGACATCACCGAGTACTGTTGCCGTAAAGTACGCATTCCCAGGCGAAGAAGGATGGAGATACTTCTTCCCACCAACGTCCATTTGAGCACCAGCTTCATGAGCTTCAAAAATAAGATTTTCGAGTACGTCGAAGCGATCATTCGTAAGCATGCATCCGCAATCGACCGTGTTGATGAACCCTTCTCTTGATGGTGCTAAAACGGAACCAACGCGCAACTTTTTGACCCGCTCCGTCAAAGTTTCGTAGAGCTCATCATATTGCGAAGAGTGTACGAGCAAGCGCTCAATACCGATACAATTCTGACCTGCATTTTGACTGACGAAAATCAGACAGGTGGCTAAGGGCACGAACAATCAGACTTACAAAATACCACGCATCCAGACGCTTGCCCACCTCTGGATATCGGTGTCAGGGAGAATGATGGCCGGATCTTTGCCACCCAATTCTAGCGTTACAGGAATAAGATGTTCTGTTGCAGCGACGGCTACCTAAAGTCTCGTGAGCAAGTGTGAAGGGCATGTCCAAGCCTCAATACCTTGCGACCGATCTCTTCGGAACCTATGAACGTGATATGTTTAATCAAAGGCGACTTGGTCAGTATCTCGGCTTTGTCGGGCCAGCAACAAACGGTCTAGAAAAACACTCAGAGGCGCTTAATAAACCAGGGTATTGACCAACCTGAACTATATCAGCGTCGTGACCACAAGCTTCAAGTGCTTTGTGTATCGCCCCAACGAACCAGTCTGTAGACCATACGACATGCTCGGAACACTTCAGCACAATAGCGTTGCCAGCAAAGATGGACGCGATAATTGGTGACCATGCATTGTGCAGTGCTGCAAGCCCGTATAAGAATCCACACTACTTGATGTGCGAATCAACTTACGGTAGTTCCAAGACACGATGGCACAAACCACACCCTTGGGCTCATAAACAACTTGGGATTTCTTGTAGATCAGCATCAAATTTGAATATCTCGTCTCGGTTCGCAATGCACGTTCTCCATGATTGATCAACCACTCCAGCTTCGAGCACGTGTTTAGAATTTCGCCCAATGCAGCATCGATCACTAGAATAAACCGGTTCATTTACTGTCACTGCTTGAAACATTCTGAACTTACAAGTCTTTCCCGTATCGCGGCACGCGACTCTCGCACAAGCTTCCTGGTTTTCGACGAGCCACTTGAGTAGACTCCGCATCACCCTACGTCGCTGAGCAAACGTGGTTTCCGCCCATGCAACCTGTGCGTGCTTCGCTCGTTGTATCTTCGCCTGAATTTCACGCTCGTTGTCTGCTATGACCGTTTTAATATGCAACGAGTTGGCGGGGTCGTAACACGTGATGTAATCTCTGCCACCCATAAAATGGTGAGGGAGAAGGTCAGGTTCGGTGAGATGCGAAGTGAGGCTCGCGTTATGAATCCTCAGGGATTCCCATTGAGGGTCTGCAGCCTGAGAGGACTTAGTTAAACAGGTGGCAGAGAAGTAGAGTAGGCGACATACTTCGGGCGCATTGTGTCTGAAAGGCACAGCACTGTTGTGCGCCTTCTGGTAACGATCGAAGACTAACCAGATACCGAAGGCCGAGAACACAGTCAGAAGGTATAGGGCTTCAAGAGCACTAGCCTTTGGGTCGTTTTCAAGCCACAAGTTGAGGGTGCGTAGTGGATGAAAGATGGCGTAGAGAAATGAAGGCATTGCTGCTGCTGCCACTGCTGCTCGCGCACTCAGCGCGGATGGTGAAATCAAGCAACTGAAGGACAACTCGAACCCGAACTGAACGCGTTTAGTTGACATTAAGTACTAAAAATTCCCAGATCGCGCCGCGCGATCACGTGCACACAAGTGAACTAGAATACTCATAGTATGTACATACTACACGAGGTAGGTTAACTCATAGACACAGGCCGTATGACCCATGCAAGAGAGGGAGTCTCGCGAGATGGGTTAACGACTGCAGAAAGGATTCAGTTGTTCCTTATTATCTGGACCGTGCAAATTTAACCAACCTCCTATAGGCTATGGTCTAGGATGACCCAAGTGGGTCTCATAGAGGTGTCTCGGAAAATTCTTACGTCCAATGTGTTTGTCACACGCCCACCACAAGCAACTGATCTTGTTAGATTCCTTTATTCCCTTGATATGGATATCCCTGAAATGTGCCGCGACGGTCTGGCACGAGACTGGAGCACCACAGATCTCCGAGGTGCTCTCATTCAAAACCCATCGACAAGGTTTCATCGCCGAGCATGTGTGGGGATTCTGTCGTGGGTGAAGATACATATGCTTCAGTCAGTTGCGTGTTTGCGAGAGGGTGAAAGTAGCTCAATTACATCGTCGACCTCCTCGTTGCAATCATCTCCTTCGATGACATTGTTCTGCGGTTGGCACTCGGTCTCCTGTGGATGCTTCAGAACTCGTGGTAGCAAAACCGTCTAAAAAACACACCGAACGAATTTGCACCCCATTGGCGTACCTCGGATCTAGTGCAATGCATAACTCACTACGGTATGGCTCATCGGACATGATTGTGAGGATGAAGGGGGGACACGAGTTCTAGTTTCTTCGTTATATACGTAGATAAGCCTCCAGGGCTTTAGGCATGGCTGTTGGACAGCGGGGAAGGGGGAGTGGGATGTACGTCTGGAGGGCGGGTCCCTTCGATCAACTCCATTGGAAAATGAGGCTGGAAGGCTCCCAGGTGAACCTCCAATAGAGACTAACCTTGTTATCATTCATGATGAGCACTGCAAAGTTACCAAAATCGTGTCGTTCCTCTAGTTTTAGTCGTGGATGCCCGGATGGCATCGCTCCCTCGAGAGAGGCAACACCTTAGTGTAGATCGGGTGGAGACAAACACCGGACAACGAGGCAAATACCTGACTATGGCCAAGTGCGCGAACGCTCCAGGGTAACAGATGAGATAATTAAAAGAGTAGGCGCAAAGGGCGGCCTCCAGGGATGCCTCCGGTGAAAAAAAATGGAGCCGGTCACCTGGTGTTAACGTTGTTCAGGCACCCGCTGGACGAACAAATAGGAAGAAAATTGGAGGCTCCACGACATACCTTTGGTTCATACTTCACCGCATACGATGGAGCTGGGTAATACTAAGTGGAAATTTTGTACTACCCTCAGAGGAGACGCGCGTAAATTTTAATTTTAATTTTCCCAGGTTATTTAACTTAATGGTAGACTGAAGCAAAACGTACTGTCCATATTCGGGGGCTGGCCACTCAGGGCCAGCCGCTCGTCTATCCTACCGCGTTCCAATGGCCTGGTGTCTTGAAGTAGAATAATGCATCCCAAACCATCCGAAGGTAGCCATTTCCTGAAGGCAAGGAAAGTCAAGGCCAACAGAATAAGCAAAATGGGAAAGCGGTTTCCGGTCGGGAATAGACATCGAGAATGTTGACCAGTTCCCAGGACCAGATAGGACACTGGAATCCATGCACGGCGAAAGCGGGGGGAAGGCGTATCGAAAACTTGATAAATTGTACGTTTCTTCACCGTTTGACAGTAGCTCCGGATCAGATGTTTATATACATCGCAGCCGGAGCACGGCTGCACCTGGGAGTCCGAGACATTGCGAAGATCAAATATGTGTCCCGCCTGCCTACGAGCTTCGAAAACACGAGGACCAGATGTGCAACCAGCTGAACGGGAGGGGAGCCCCGTCCCTTCACCAGATAAGCATGGGATGGCAACGCAATGCGAGCGCTGAGGCAGTGGACCTGGACGGTCCAGTTTTTCGCTTGTCCACCAAAGATAGGGAGATTGCAACATATTGTCGGATTGAAAACTAGTCAATCTGCCTTGAATCTCAGACCTAAGGGTCTGGTCGGTTCATGCACGTGCCTCTACGTCGTGGATCTAATCGTCAATAATTGCCGATCCTTGTTCGAACACGAGAATGCAGCACTCACTGCCTGGGAGTCTATAACAGAATCCTGGCCAAGGCTGTCCTAAACGGTAGCCAAACCGAATCACAGCGGCAACTCGATATTCGTACTAGAAGGGATCTGCTTATCGAGCAACAGGTATGCTAGCGTCATACCAGTTGTTGTAACCAGCATTCATTCTGGAGCAGAGACCCATCTACCCGTTTGAACTCCGTCCAGTGTTTACACCTACAATGAACAGCGGGATACCAGATGTTAGCCGTGCACGACGAAGAATGGACTGCAGGTCCACGATTAACGCTTACCATGGAGGTTGGCTGCGGAAAATCCAAGACGTAACGAAGAATTATTGTGCCCAAACAGGATAACTAGGGTCTGTCTTGTCTGCGGATACAACGTTTTTGTTTGTATTCCTTGATGCTCCGAATTTACTTGCGCAGCCCTGTATTGTGTTGCAGAAATTGAAGTGGACTTGAGGTTCCAGTCATTCTGGTCTGCTGCAACTGTTCAGCACAAAAACAAGTCATTCTGCTGACAGATCTACAAATGAAAGTGCTGGTCGCTCGAGCCTGAATTACCCAATTGCCTGCCGTGTTCTGTATCCAGGGAGAAGCAGTCGAATCCCTTATTCTGTGAGTGTTCAAGTTCGTGTGGAGCATGTGCCGCGGACTGACTCGGAGGATGTCTGTCTCCGAATCCCGCCGGAGATGACCACCGTGCCGCTCCATGCACATGACCGTTGGTCCAAAAAAAAAGAAAGAAAAAAAACAGGAAGACCTGTCTCTCTGAGAGAGGGAGTCAAAGACGCGAAAAGGATAGTTTCCCCACTTCCTTGTCGAGTTTGAGCTGAGTACATACCGACGTGGCAGAGTCAGAGTCCGACTCAAGAGCCTGCCATTGAAAACTATTGACTCTTCGACTTGGTATGGGCATTGCCATAAGTGGTCTCCGCAAATTGGTTGTTAATCCTGGTGCTAGGCGGCCTAGGCCTCGAAGAAATGGAATAAAAGTAATCCATGATGACTATTGTGCCTCAATATATGGACGGTCGGTCAATGCTAGTGAATACCGAGTACTGGCTCTCCTGAGGGTCTGGATCGATCACCACGCAGATGGCATCATTTCTGGACTCGGATGCTAGGATGCACAAATCACAGCGACTTAACCTCAGCTTGTCATCCGAGTCTAACCAAGTGTTAGCTATTTTCCCATTCGAGATATGTGTAACACACTACCAACTAATGGCTAATAGCTCTACGAACGTCCGGACAGTCTGCCAATATTGAACAGTCCTGGACATCACAATCTGAGAACGACCACACAAGATACTAATTTTTCAATACTGACATGCTTTCAGTTTCTTCATTAATGTGGCTCCTTTCCATCAAGCATTTGTAACGTTTATGCACATGTAGCCGTACGGTTTACAAGGATCACACGTTATATATCGGTGAAGAACAACGTACGGAACGAGTCAAGTAAGGTGTACGATAATATCAAGACAAGTGTCCCTCCTTCCTGACATGACCGAGGTGACATTCACGAATGTGGCGTACAAAGTTCTTGCGGCCAACCTCCGCAAAACACCACACCCATCGACATTCAACCAATTGAGATTCACCCTTGTTCTTGATCCCGTGGACCTCTTTAAAGTGTATCGGGACACTGTCGCATGAAACCATGTCACCGCAAATCTCAGAGGTACCTTCATCACGCCACTGACAAACCTCGAGTGGGCATGGCGGTTTGGCATCCTCTGTTGCGGTTGGGGAGGAAGCTAATTTCTTTTCTGGGGTCTGTACCACCTGTCGCCCATGTTCAATAGGCATAGTGGCAGAGTGTGAGGGAATCTTACTTACATCCCTGTGCTTTGTGGGAGTATGGCATTCATTAGTCTGTGGGACCCTTCAAAACCAGATAGACATCGAACGGTATCTTGAAACATACAGATGGGCTGGGTACGACAGCCTCGGAGCAATCTTCAGTCCGATCTAGTGCGTAGAGCGGACCATTTTGGGACGGATTAAACATGAGGTGCGAGTGCACATATGCCGCGGCGAAGTAAGCGTCCCTAATTGTTTGTAGTGTCTGTCACGACTGTTCGATAAATAGTCATCGAGTGCGTGAAAGTATTTGCCCACCACCTCAAGCGCTAG
The DNA here is from genome assembly GCA_038092815.1 of Hortiboletus rubellus. Taxonomy (NCBI): domain Eukaryota; kingdom Fungi; phylum Basidiomycota; class Agaricomycetes; order Boletales; family Boletaceae; genus Hortiboletus; species Hortiboletus rubellus. The sequence continues at coordinate 5,400 of JBBPRB010000776.1, read as the reverse complement.
ACTGGAACCACAGCCCTCTGTAGTGACCCCACCCTGCGCAAGGCCCTCATTAGTCTGTGATACTCTTTAGAAACTGGGGGCAGTCACAGATAACCTAAAACACACCGAAGGGATTGATGTGGCACAGACGAGATGATACACGCACGTCAAAGCCAACGTACTACATGCCTCACATTCATACGGAGTGGACATGGGTCAAGACGGACCAGGGATTATGAAGCAAGGAGCACCAGCTTCCGGGCGAATGATCTATCGGATACTTGTACCATCTATGCTCTCCAAAGGTTCCAGGTGGCTTTGGAGAGCAAGATCACAACAGGTTGTGATAGAGGGTGCAGGGGAACACGAGAGCGTAGGCTGGTTTGGAGCGCGGATCTACTTATTTGGCACCAATGATAGGGAGTGAAAGCGTTGGAAGGCCAACGGCGTGGTGACAACAAAGTTAACCACCACCTGGCTACGTGTCCATGCTGCCGATGCTAGGGCCGCTCTACCTTTGATTGGATTGGGTATGTCCGTGCTTAGCTCAAACAAAGAGTCTTAGCCAAGACTAACTTGCCACTGTGACACCAATTTTGACTGGAGGGGGTGTGCTTTGTATAGATAGTCGCATGGCAGAGCCTCGAGCCGACCTCCAAACATGACCGTCTGATGTAATTGATGTAATTTGATTGGTCACCGGGCCGCTCCAAGGCGAGGCAAGGAAAACTATTACAAGCAGGCAAGTGGCCCGAAACCTCCATCGCTCCAGGCGGTGATAGGGAGCCAGGAGCCATTGGAGGAATCGTTTGACAGATTTGTTTTCACATGATGGAGTGCTCGTCAGCAGACATAATCGGAGATTTTGTCGATGCGCGGCAGTGCTTTGAAACCTTTCAGTCACACTTAACCAACTTGGAGTGCAGATAGGAAAGGCTGGACGTGAAAATACAGTGATCACCAGGTACCCCTAAAATAGACAAATGGTCACGTTACGGAACTAGTTGTGGGTGGGAGTTACTGACTGTTCCACCTTCATGGGATGGTTCAGAGATGGCGTGTCTCGTTTACCTTGCTCGGTTCAACTGCGAACGGCGTCTGAAAGTAAATCAGCATTTCGATTGCTATTTTCTCGCAAGTACAGTGACATCGAGGTTGCCGACAGGCCCTCAGAGTCGGACGGAACGTTGCGTCCATGCGTGGACAGTGGAAGAAGGTCGCACCGAATACCAAACACGACGTGCGTTTTTCGCTATTTGACCACAGTCCAAGATCGGAGAGTCACTATACATTGCAACCAGAGCACGGTCGGCCTCGAAAAATCGGAAACATCGCCAAAATCGAATTTGCGTCCACCCATGTCCACGAGCTGCGAAAAAAAGGCGGACAAGCCAGCTTGAACACGAGGAACTCTTGTCCCCCCACCAGAAAATTACACAATACCCACGCAAGGCGGAGATCGAGGCAGCAGATCTGGTCATTTCAGCTCTTTGCCTGTCCACCAAAGAGACTGAGATCGCAACATATTGTTGGATTGAAAGTTGGCGTACCTCTCTCAGATCTCAGACCTGACGGTCTGGTCGGTCCGTCATTCAGTCCACGTACTTCTGCGTCATGGATCGTCAGTGACCGCCAGTCCTCGTTCGAACGCGAGAATGCCACTCACTGCCTGGCGTTTAAAGTAGAATCCTGATAGAGATTGTCCTAGACGGCAGTCAAAGCCAACCATGATGACACTTCAGCACATTCGCAGTGGAAAGACGCTTATCAAGTACCAGCCTGAGGTATGCTAGCATTGCACTAGCTGTCGTAACAGGCACTCATTTAAGAGCAGATACCTTATCTGCCCATTTGAACTCGGGCCAGTGCTCATGCGACCACGGGCTTGAGTGAACGGCGGGGTATCAGGTGTTAGCTGCGCAGGCGGCTCGCTGAGTCCGTGAATGATGCCTTCCCAGAGAGAAGTATTCATATTTCATATCCATCAGGTGACCTAGATCTGTTTACTCGTGATCCGGGCCAAGACTGTCCTAAGCGGCAATTCAATTTACGAGCAACAGGTATGCTAGCGTCATGCCAGCTGTTGTAATGAGCATTCAATTTGGAGCAGACACCCACCTGCCCATTTGAACTCGGTCCGGTGTCTACGCACCTACAGTGAACCGCATAATATCAGATGTTGGCCGCGCAAGACGAAGAGTGGACTGCAGGTCCACTATTAATGCTTACCTATGACGGGCCGCCTTAAAATCCCAGACGCTACGAAGCATTCTTGTGCCCAAACAGGATAGGTTACCCGGGTCTGGTATGTCCGCGGATACAACGTTTTCGTTGATATTACTCTTGAGCTTCGAATTCCTTGCGCGGCTCTGCGGTATTGTGTTGTAGAAGATGAAGTGGACTTGAGGTTCTCATCACTCCCGTCTGCTGCAATTGTTTAGCACGAAAACAAGCCATTCTGCTGACAGGACCTATTGCCAAAAGTGCTGGTCGCTCGAGACTGGATTACCCGTCGACCCGTGCCTCCTGTGTGTTGCAGATGAATCCCTTGTTCTGTGAGTGTGTTGGTGTTACGGAGCATGCGCAGGCTGAAAATCTGTCTCCGAATTATGATCCCCTGCCAGGGCGGCCCTATGCCGCTAATTCCACGCATGTAACTGTCATTTGGCTTAAAAAAAGAGCAAAAACTGCAGTGGAGGCTCTGTCTGTGGCAAAGACGCGAAAGGGACAGTTGCCCTACTTTCTTGGCGAGTTTGAGCCGAGTCCCGCGTCCGACTCATCGGGAAGGTCTCCTGCCGTTGACTCCCCGACTTGATATGGGCATTGCCATACTAAGCGGTCTCTGCAAATTAGTTGTTAATCCTGTTACTAGCCCTCGGAGAAATGGAATCAAGGTAGTCCATCAATGTATGTGCGACCGATCAGTGAATACCGACTACTGGCTGTACTGAGATGAATCGATCACTACGCATTGTTTCCGGGAGTAGGACCCACAACTTACAATGACATAGTAACTTGTTAACGCCTTGTCATATAACCCAGTGCTGACAGGTGCTGGCTATTTTTCCATTCAAGGTGTGTGTAATAAAATATCAGGTGGTAGCTCTACGAACGCCCGGACAGTCTACCGTGACTCCTGGACACTACAATCTGAGAATGACTATACAAGCAGCCGTAGGGGGGTTACTGACTCTACGTTTCGAGTCTCTTCATTAATCTGACTTCTATCCATCAAGCATTACACGCAATATACATAAGTTTACTGGCCGTACGGTTTACAAAGATCATATATTATCAGTAACACGTAACGCTCTGTAAGGTGCATGGTAATGTCAGGACGAGTGTCCCTTGTCCCTGATGTGGCCGAGATGAGATTCACGAATGTGGCGTACAAAGTTCTTGCGGCCAACCTCCACAAAACACCATTCCCATCTACAATCAACCACTTCATATTCACCCTTGTTCTTGATTCCGTGGACTTCTTTGAAGTGTATCGGGACACTCTCGCACGAAACCATGTCACCGCAAATCTCAGAGGTACCTTCATCACGCCACTGACAAACCTCGAGTGGGCATGGCGGTTTGGCACTCCTCGTTGCAGTCGGGGATGAGGCTAACTCTTTTGCTGATGTCTGCCGCAGTTCAATAGGTATGGTGGTAAAGAGTGAGGGTATCTTACTCACATCCGCGAGCGTTGTACCGGGTAGGCCAGCCTCGGCACGATTTTCAGTGCAGTACATCGGGTCTGGTGCGTGGAGCGGTCAACTTTGGCATGAATTAAACATGGGATGCGAGTGCGTACCTTCGGCAGAAAAGTATGAGACCCCAAGATCCTGTATTATCTGTCACAGATGTTCAACAAACAGTGATGGTGTGGGTGAAAGTATCTGCCTACCACCTCAAACTCTGGACCGGAATCATAACCTTCTGTAGCACCACTTCGCACAGGGTCCGCGTCAGCCTGTGAGATTTCTCAAGAGTCTGAAGACAGTAAAAGGTGACCTAAAACATACCGAAGGAACTGATGTGGCGCGTATGAGATGATACTCGCACATCAAGCCCAGTGCATGACAAGACACACATTCATGTGAAGTGGACATGCGTCGAGACAGACCACGACGATAAAAGGAACTGAAAGCCCCAGTTTCCGGGTGAACGATTCATGGGGTACTTGTATCCACTGTGCCTTCCAAAGGTTCCAAGTATCATGATGGCTTTGGAGAGCGGAAGTAAAACACGTTGCGACGGAGGGTATGAGGGTACACAAGAGCGTAGGCTGGTTTGGAGCGCGGGTTCACTTATTTGGCACTGATTGTAGGAAGTGGAGGTGTTGGGAGCGCAATGGCGCGGTGATAACAAGGTTAGACTACCCACCACTGAGTTATCTCAATGTGACTCGTATTCATGCTGCCGAAGCCAGGACCACTCCACATTTGATTGGATTCCGTATGCCCTATGGGGTGCTCGGCTCAGACCGAAGCGTCTTGGCCGGAACTAGACTTGCCATCGTGACAGCGACTTTGACTGGAGGTGGATGTTTTGCTTAATGATAATCGCACGGCAGAGAGAACCGAGCTGGTCTCCATCATGTGACATGACCGTCTAACTTGATTGGTCGCCAAACCACTCCAAGACGAGGCAAAGGGGGGGCCAGCAAAATTTATTACGAAGAACACCTCCATCACTGCCAGGAGGTCGGCCGCTTGACAGTTTTTTTTTCATGGAGTGCTCGAGTCAGTAGATAAGATTGGAAACCTTGTGGATGGACGGCGTTTTGAACTCACCCATCATGCTTTGCCGACATGGAGCGCGGGTTGGAAAGGCTGCGTCACTGTAGTGCAGTGGTCGTTTAGTCCCCAAAATGGACAGGTTACGGAACTTGCTGTCGGTGGGAGTATCCTTGACGCCGACCGTCCAATTCTTCACAGCATTTGAGTGCCTCGTTCACCTCACCAGGTTCACCGCGAACAACGTCTGAAAGCAGATCAGAAATAAAGAGATAGCCATTTCCCTGCAAATACAATGACATCGAGATCGCCGACCAGTTCCCTGGCAGAATCAGATGGAACGTTGTCTCCATGCACGGGCCAAGGGGAGGAGGAGGTCGCATTCAAAGTTTAACACGACGTGCGTTCTTCGCTATTTGACGGTAGTCCAAGGGAGAGTTAATACTCATTCCAACCAGAGCACGGTTGTCCTTGAAAAATCGGAGACATCGCCAAAATCGAATTTGCGTCCACGAGCTGCGAAAAAAAGGCGGACAAGCCAGCTTGAACACAAGAAACTCTTGTCCCCCCACCAGAAAATTATACAATACCCACGCAAGGCGGGGATCGAGGCAGCAGATCTGGTCAGTTCAGCTCTTTGCCTGTCCACCAAAGAGACTGAGATCGCAACATATTGTCGGGTTGAAAGTTGGCG
>JBBPRB010000775.1:0-12764 GCA_038092815.1 Hortiboletus rubellus | reverse complement strand
TCAACTCGGCGACTAAGTTCTTCCTTCTCCACGACTCCCTATGGCGACGGGAACCCCACGGCCGTCACCAGTTAGTGGTGCTGGAGCCCCGGCGGTTCGGACTTATTAAGGAGGCTCACGATGACCTCGGGCACAAAGGTGTTTTCACAGTCCGCACCCGCCTGCTCCTCCGCTTCTGGTGGCCAATGCTCGTCGACAACGTCAAGTGGTTTGTCCGCACTTGTCACGAGTGCCAGATCCGCCAGTCCCGCCGCTTCCACATCCCCCCGACCGTCCCGGTAGTTGGTGGCCTGTTTCGGAAGGCCCACCTCGACACGATGGTCATGCCCCGGTCTGCCGGCCACCGGTACATTGTTCAGGCCCGCTGTGCCTTGACCTCCTACCCTGAGTGGCGGCTGCTGCATACGGAGAACGGCGCCGCCCTCGCCTTCTTTATTTTCGAGGATATCCTCTGTCGCTGGGGCCCTCTGGCCGAGATCGTCACTGACAATGGTCCCACTTTTATTCAGGCCTTGGACGTCCTAGCCGCCCAGTACAAGATTCGGCACATCCGCATCTCCCCCTACAATTCCCAGGCGAACGGCGTCACCTTGATGTCCGGGAGGCCATCATCAAAAGTAACCCCAGGGGGGAGTCTCGCTGGCATACCGCCGCTCACTCGGTCTTTTGAGCCGAGCGTGTAACCATACAACAGTCCACTGGTCTGTCCCCTTATTTCATGGTGCACGGCGTAGAACCTCTGTTCCCCTTTGACATTGCCAAGGTGACATTCCTCGTTCCACCCCCAGATACCGACCTCCTCTCCTCGTCCGGACTGACGGCTTGGCGTGCCCGCCAGCTACAAAAACGTCAGGAGGACTTGGAATCCATTCGGAAGCGAGTCCTCAAGGCTCGTTTCGAGTCTATTAAGCACTTCGAGGCCGCTTTCAAGAACCGAATCAAAGACTTCGACTTCCGTGTGGGAAGTCTTGTCTTAGTCCGAAATACCTGCATCAAAAAGGAGCTGAACCGGAAGACGAAGCCCTGGTACCTCGGCCCGATGGTGGTCCTTCGCCGGACTACCAGAGGCTCGTACCTCCTGGCAGAGTTGGATGGGGCGGTCTCCCGGCTGCGTTACGCCGCGTACCGTCTTATCCCCTACTATCCCCGTCTTTCCTCCTCCATTCGCACAACTGACCTGACAGGAGTCACCGACGATGACCTTGACAGGATGGCAGAAGAACACGCCGACGAGCCTGTCGAAGAAGAGCCGGAGTCCTATGACTCGGACTAGCGTTTCCCCCTCTCGTACTATTGCCCAGTTTCTACCCCGGGATTAGTCCGGTGACCTCCGTTTCTCCGTCTCCTATGCTAAGGACTCTCTACCACAGACATTCCGCTATACGTAGTCCATTTAAACAAAACACTCAGAAAACATCGTAAAAACAAAAAAGTATAAAACAAAAAAGCCCCTCTCTCACCTTCTCACGTGTCCTACCATATACTCGGACTATAACCTTTCGTTTCTAACGCGCCCCGGGACACCGCGCACCTTACTTACCATAGACCGCTCCCACCGAACACCGCCGAGGAAAGACCGGTAGGCATAGAAGCCGATAGAAGACCGAAGAAGACAAGTTGGGCGGCATCCTGCATTGGTTTCCCTACTCTTTTACTTTTACTTACTAAGTTCACTTCCTCCTAACACCTTTGTCCCTTTATTCTTTCCCTTTTATTTTCGCTTATCGAAGACTGGACAGTATGACACATTACACGGACTACGTACAAGATGAGCGGACTACAGCGGACTACAACGGACTACCGGACTACCTACATCTCCAGCTCCGCCATCACCTCCCCATGCTTCACCTCCAAGGCCTTGATGTTGGCCCGGACTTGGTAAAGGTGGGAGTGGAGAACGCCGAGGCGCCTCACGAGTCCATCTCACGCCTTCTGGACAGCCGATTTTCCCGCCGGCTTCTTCGCCGTGGCGCGCTGCTTCCCCTTGCCCTTGACCGGCGTCAGCTCCGCTTCCTCCACGTCCTCGTCCTTGTCGACCTCGATCGGTGAGGCCGCTCTCTTGCTGGGCCCGGCCTTGGCCGAGGTCCGCGCCGTCCCGCTACCTGAGACAAGGTCAGTTGGTGATTCCGGCGCTAGACGCGCTCACTTACCTCTGGTCATCTCCACTACCACCGAGCCCTCGGTGACCTTCCACACCCTACATCTGCCATGTGCAAGGGTGCACCCGGTCTTGAGCCGGTTGCAGCGCACGCAAGCCCGGCCGGTCCCCTTCACACACTCGTTCGCCACCCCGGCCCTCTTGCACGCCTCGCAGGCCTTTGCGGCACCGAGCAGCTTCGGCTGCCAAGCCGACACAGGCACGGCCTTCTTCTTCGGCGCAGCCAGATCCTCACCTTCCTCCTCCTCCTCGTCCGTACGTCCCCGCTAGACCGACTATTAGTCCGGCTCCCTTACAGAACGGGCCCCCACTCACCTTGAGCGCGGAGGACGTCACCGACGGCGCATCCGACGACGCCCCCCTCCCTCCAACCACCGGTGCCACGGCCCGCTCGACCTCCGCCGCGTCCACAACCGACCCCTGCGTCGGCGGAGGGATCTCAGCCACGGCCGGAGGGAGTGGAAGCGCGTTCTTCCTCACAATCCACTCCGCCTGCGTTCACTCGGCCTCAACGATGCGGGCGACTAGCTCGTCCTCGAGCACAGTGTCTAGCCTGAGGCCGACCGCCTCCTCTTGGGCCGTGTCCCACCGATCCTGGCCGACGCGGTTAGCGTCCCGAGCTCACCGGCAACTATCCCCACTCACCATCGCTTGTCCAAACTCCACCACCCACTCATCTTGTTTGTCCCGGAGATCCTCCCTGTCGTCCGGGGCGGTCTTGGCTACAGCCTCCAGTCGGTCCGTTGCTTCCCTGAAGCGGCGGCGGACGGCTTGTCGGTGCGCCATGCTGGCCTCATTGAGTCTGATGGAGTCGAGTCTGGATTGGAATTGAGACATGGGTAGTAAGGAGAGAGGAGAAGTTGAGCGGAGAAAGACCGCGCGGGCAAGTTTTATACCCCAACCCGGCTCGCTACACGTTTCCAACTCTGCATTGTCAACCAACTTACGTCAGCAGGTTCGGTCTGACTGGGGACAGTCAGCAGCTAAGTCCCCCGCGGATGTAGAGACTGGTACATCTCTGTGGTCGTATCCCCTTTCTTAGACACATTCTACCATCTCCCCGTTGCTCTGATATTACCTTCCGGACTTTCCTACCTAGACCAGATGCTTCCACCGAAGACCGGATCACGGACAATTAGTCCGGACACCTTGGTCTAACGCGGTCGACACGGACTTTCACATATGAGTTCAATTACACGTGTCTGTTCCTTCCAATCTTATCTTATCAACTTTCCCTTTTATTCTGATCTCCTACTTATGTTCTTCGTACTGCTGAAGACTGATCGGGCCTTTCGGGCCCGACGGCTTCCCTTCTTAGATTTAACTTCTGTCATTTAGAGTTTTGATCCGTTTCATGCCTTTTCATTTCATTTCTGTTTTCCCTTGACATATATTACTCTATCGGTTGTAGAGCGAGTCCTGGGTATGCCCGGACTATAAAGCCATGTACCTTAGAGTTAGAAAACACTTTTGGTTGGAATCACGAACTGCTCAAACCTCTTGTCACCACCGTACCGTCACTGTCACCGTCCACCGTCAACGCTCACCATGAACTCAATGTTTCCCCGTCGTCTTCTGTCTCTCTCCGGACTCCCGGACTTCCCGCATCTCCCTCGGACTGTTGGATTTAGGATTCCATATTTGGTATCACTGTTTACATAAGCAGTACTTACATCGGACCATTTACCTTTAGTTTTACTTAGTGACTTACTGAGTATTCTACAGGTACCTACTATCCTAATATCATAGTGACTTAGTGAGTTCACTCACTCAGACTCCTCAGAATGCCATATGAAGTCGAACTTGAAGACGGCCTGAGAGTCGAGGTCTCGAGTCTTGAAGGCCGCAATTGGTCGGACTACCGCGAGATACTTATTCGGGCAGTGCGAGAAGCTTGACGCGCTACACCAGCACCTGACTACGCTATCGTACTAGCAATCATCAAGTCCAACCAAATGCCCAAAGGCATTCGAGAACTACTTCTCCTCACGCGCTGGAGAAACCGCCTTGGGGAGCTAGTAGCCACACCACTCCAGGAACTTGGAGAGGCCAGCAAGGCGTGCGACTCGGAAGTCCCTTGCACAGCCACTACGCAGCCTCACGAATCCCAAATGGCACATCAACAGGTCCACGAAGAGACCACTGACGCCACCATGACCAACAGCGAACGCGCTGAGCCAATAGCGCCAGCGGACGGTTCACACGACCCACCAGACATGCCGCCCGAAGACGGAGCAAGGCACTGAGCTGGGGAAGGAGTCAACGCGGTCAGGACAGGCGTGTCAGCACGAACGGCACCTGCGGGTACCAACAACGTCACGCAGAGCAAACCACATAGCGACACAGCTCACCATAGGCAACGCCGCACGTGTACAGTCGGTACCACCAGTGGACCGCAGCACGAAAATGCATGCGAGAGAGTCCCAGGAGCGGGCACGTCGCACCACCAAATGCAACAGCACGCACGCACCCCCACGACGTAATGCAAATGTGGGCACACGAGACGGCATGTGAGCGCAGCGGCGGAGTGCGCACAAGAGCGCTAACCCGAAGGTTAGCCAGATGAAGGGGAGAATGGGCGAAATGGGCGAAATGCCGCACGGGAGAGTCGACGAAGAGGCAGCCGCAGCGAAAGGACCGGGCACAGAGACCACAGCCAAAACGACTGACAGCGTAAGCCTCGTGACCCCGGCGAGCAGCCCCCATTTCGTTAAACCAACTCCACCACCTGCCAAGTCGAACACCACGCCGTCAGCACAAGCAGGTGACGACGCCGACAAACGTCGAGCGCATACCAAGCGCGTCGACGAATCACACAGTCGGGTAGAGACTACCACGACGATACTACCGCATCCATCCCAGAGCCTACTGCTCGAGGGGGAGTGCACAGGCCAGGCGAGCAGCAGCGGCATACAGCTTACCGTGCACAAGACGGACCGGCTGACGAACACCAGCACGAGCACATGAAGTACGTCGCACATCCACCCCGACGGAGACACTGAGTTGAAGTCGACGAACACACCCAGACAGTCAGAGGACACTGGGGATGCGACGGGCGACGATGAGCGTCGTCCAGACACACCCACAGAGCCACCTGACCAGCCAGCGGGCACGAGAGGTCGAGGGGGCGAGGTGCAGGTCAAGACGAAGGTGTCGGGGACATCAAGAGGGTGCGGAGAGGGTGCGGGCAGCAACGACGATGAACGTCGAGCTGGGAAGCCTGACGAACCACCTACCAGATCCCAAGTCGAACTGCAAGACCACGGCAGCGTCCAGGTCGAGCCAGTGAGTAAGACTGGCGAAGTCGAACACAACGGAAGCGTCGTGCATCAAAGTGCGGACGCAGTGGACGACAGGGAGGCAGCAGAGGAAGCACGACAGGACGAGGAGAGTGCGACGACACACTGTATTGCGTCGATCGCGGGGGAGAGAGGAAGTGCGAGTGCACACATACGATCGACAGCAGCTGACGAAGGAAATGATCAGCGCAGTGAAAAGACAGTCGACAATGTACCGGAGAAACCCCCAGAGCCTCCACCACCACCTTCCAGCCCAGCCGAACCACCTACGCGAGAGAACGGACCCCCAAGCATCGAGCTCGAGGAGGAGTGGGGAGTGTCGACGAGCACCAACGTCGAGCATACCGCAGCCGAGACGGACATGTCGGGAGCATCGGGAGACGTTGAGGACGCTAGGAAGCGGCGGAAGAAGCTGCAGGATGCGTCAGAACGTGAGCGCGCATGCTCAGAGCAGGTAGAGGGAGGAAACTCACCTAAGAGACCTTCAATCGAACTGGACGAGCCGAGCGGCGACGCAAGCGTGATGGACGATGTCCAGACTCACCAGGAACGTCCCACAGCCGATAGGAACACGCGCGGTGGCGAGACAATCCCACCAAGTCGAGGTACCCGGCCAGGAGGCCATTTGGGCGAGCTGGAGGCGAAGGGAGGCGTCGAGGTCGATTCGGGCGGCCAAGAGGTTATCGAAGGCGCCGAATATGACGGGATACGCACCAGAGGCGACAGGAACGAGTGCGCCGCTGAAACGGACACGCTATGTCCAGGAAATAGGCCAGAAGGCCATATAAGCGGGAAGGTCGAGTCCAGAGGTGCCGAGTGCCATTGGAAGCGCGGAAACATGCGCAACCGAGTCGGATACGATTTGAATAGTGACCAGAGGAATGGCGCAGCGAGCGGCGCATGCTACAACTCAAAACGAGTTGGAACATGACCGCTAGCTAGCATCAACATGAATCAGCACGCGCAGTACAGGCGCACAACGGCGTATGTACCTAGGCCATCCACAGCACTTACCAACCATCCCAGACGACTCGCCGACCATCCAAACCCACCGTGCCACCGAGGACGACTCAAGTTACAACCTAGACGAGTCAGTCGAACCTGAGCGAGAAAACCGCTCACCACGTCATTCGAGCATATCGAGGCTGTATCGGGCGGATCAGACGCACCAGAAAGGTTGTATATCAACTCAATATATTGTAGGATCAGCCGCACATCACGATATGTGACGACGGTGACACTGGAGTCGATCAAGGCGAGTGTGCACACTTCGACAGCGCCACTCTGCAGCCGAGCCACGACTTACCATATATGGGCACTGCTCGAGCGCACCACGACCACCACCTACGGACATCAATACGGACAACACTACATTCTTTTTGAAGATACTTTTTGGTATACTTTCATTACATTTCACCCTTCCTTCTATTCGGGTAAACACTCACAGCTAATAGTTAGCCCCTTGTGTTTGAGGGGGAGTGTTGGATTTAGGATTCCATATTTGGTATCACTGTTTACATAAGCAGTACTTACATCGGACCATTTACCTTTAGTTTTACTTAGTGACTTACTGAGTATTCTACAGGTACCTACTATCCTAATATCATAGTGACTTACTGAGTATTCTACAGGCAGCACCATTACTGTCCTACAGTTCTTTTACCTTCTACACGGACATCCTCCGGACTAGCATTGAACTAGTCGAGTAAGTCCCCGGCCTTCTATCTTTCACTCACCCGCTTTACAGAGTCCCTTTTGGGGTGAATATACTCACTCCCCTACCCCCTTTCTGGCCCGGGACTAGTGATTCCCACCTCCTAGTCTCCTTCAGGCCCCTTAACATCTTTACAGCGCATTACACAGCCCTTCATCCTTTATGGATATTTTCACAATATATACAAACATTCCTGTACTGTATATAAACCCGGCTCCTTCTAAGCTCACAATCTAAGTTCTTTACTTCGTACCCACGTTGTGAATAACTTCTAGCAACTTGTTTGCAAGTGCACTACAGCAAGTAAGTACTCTCCCTCACTGGGTTTACCCTTCTGCTGTTGCCTCTGCACCGAAAAAGACTTGCAATCTCTTTAGGTTATGAGCCCCGCCTAGGCACAACGATCGTCCTCTGATGTCGTTACCCAGCCTCGTGATGTATGATGCACTTGCTCTTGGTTCGTTCTATATCGTTCTTACGATGATGAGCATGTTGTTTGTGTTCATGGGTCGGGTCCAAAGGATCTGGGGCAACAATGGCCTGCTCATTCTAGCAGAGCTATATCTTATTTTTACCCCTGTCATGATTGCATGAATGAATGCTAACCTGGCCTCACGTAGGAACCTCATCGTTCCTACTCAGGTTAGTCAAGCCCCCAGTACCTTTCCTACCCACCATTGTACGTGGAAGTGTCACATTGACTTTGATAAGGACTCTTGTCCTATCTTGTGCGGTGACCATTGCATTCATCCGAATTGCACAAATCGTCATAATCCGGCAGAGTTTCCTCCTCCACCTGGTACCATCTACCATTCATCTCATCCTCCTCCTCCTTGCACTCCTCCTCTGACTTCTCTCCCTTATATTAATTCTCCGGCTTCTCACCTTCATTTCCAATTATCAAATTCTCCATGGAACAATCTTTCACCGATTCCTGTACCTCCTTCTCCTCGACCAATCAATCCGACTTCTCTTCATTGCACCCGTGCCTATCATGACCTTTACATCCTCTTCCATAGTTCACCCTCGTCCCGTAATCCCAGTTTAGTTCCCTCTGAGGAACGAGTCCTCCCCTTCGACCTCGCCTGGTCTAATTTATCCGCTGACATCGAACCTTGGTTCAACTGAAGCACCAATCCCAACCTTCCATGGTCTTTCTTCGGTATCACCACTTGATTTGGTGCACAACAAAACCGACACCAACGTCGACACAATTCTCCAGACAACGAACGAAACTTCCAAAGTCTCGTCCATCTCCGACGTAGAGCAACTCGCCTTACAGAACATGGGGACCCATTACCAGAATCAGTCCTGTCATACAAAGACTCCAGACTATTCCCGCCAGACAAAGAGTCCAGATCCGAACGACATGGTGTTCGTTCTAGACAAGATTCTGGAACCAGGCGAGATAGTAGACCTCGAACAAGCCCTGAATCCTCTCCAGAGAGATCCAACACTGAACAACCGCCTCGTTATGTTTTTGAGGAACGTCCTCCCTCCTACAAGGATACAGAGACACCAAACCGTCTCTTATAGGGATTCCAATACGAATAATCTGGTAACTTACCAGAACGTTCCCGATCTGTTGATCAGACCAGAAGTACCTCTTGTTCGTGTTGATGTTTGGTTGCACCGAAACCCTTTAGACATTACCTCTCGTCCCTCTCAAGTTGTTCAAATTCCGACTCTTTATCGTGGAAATCTACTCCCTCAGGTCATTGTCGAAGAAGGCCCTGTCCGGTACATCCCGGAACAGGATATTATTTTCAAGGAAGGACTCATGTACTGGAACGAACCTATCGCGTCATTCTATGAGGAACTCAGATACACTTTTCTGGTTGAGAAATATCATCTCACGCCACCTCATCCTGTCCACAACCAAGGCTTCGAGATTGTTCAGCACAATCGCCCCACGTTCAACAAATATTTCATCAAATTCTATGAGGGTTTGAAATCCAATAAAGTCTTGGACCATGACCTTCAGGGGATTTTCGAACACCCTGAAGAATTTATCAACTTGGAAGGAGACGTCATTTGGAAAGACGGTCGGCACCAGTATGTGCATCATGAATTCAACCGCCTTCACTCCATCTCCAGACTTCTGGTTAATTCCGATATTCCTATGCAGCGCATATGGAACAAGTTGATTGACACTAGGTGGCGACGGATTTGGAAGAAGAAGAACCCTTGGTTTGTGGTCATGATTAAACTTAGCACTAACTATATGGGTGCTTTATTAGATCTTGGTCGTGATGTCCCTGATCCCTACGGAAGGGGACACATCCTTCTTCACCATTGCGTTGTCGAAGAAGAAGAACAACTGGCACAAAGAATACTGCCTCGTCCATGGATCAGAGCTGCTCAGCTTCCCGGTCGGCGTATGGCCATTACCGGTCCAGTTAGGAGGTCGATACACGAATCACGACAAGCCCGGATATGTTTGGAGTACCTCCGCACATCTTAAATTTTATACAGGTTCTCATCTTCATCTTGTATTGTATGGAACTAGGGACTGCATTCCTCCTTATTATTCTCATAACTGACCAAAGATATTAGGGCTAGAAATGGACAATATTCTTCTATCCCAAATCCTCATTTCTTCATGTCTTTGAACTTTGATATTTTTGAGAAGCTTGTATGTTCTGATGAATACATTCCGGAACAAGTACAAGTTAGGAGAGAACAGATCCCTTTAATGCTGTGAATTGCTCAGCAGCTAGGTTCTGCATCTACAAGAGAAGATGAAGACACCAACAAGGACAAGGATGATGATATAGATGGAGACAATGACACTCAAGAAGATGTCGACCTTGTCGCAGACCTTCCTATTCCACCTCAACCGGTTCCCATTCATATCTTTCCTGTCACAAGTGCTAATTAGAATTTTATGCAGACTTTCGTCGCCAATATCTTTATTTTTTAAAGTAGTCACAGAATGTCTTTTACCATCAACTCTGCCATTCAGGCTTAAACTGCAGTTCTTGCAGGCTCTTCTAACTATTCCATCTGGTCTCATCAAGTCTGCAACCTGCTCACCATGGCAACTTGGTGGAGCATTGTTGAAGGGACTTCGACTTATGCTCTACAAGCAGATGCAGACCTGAGAGCTACTTGGCTTTCTAACGATCAACAAGCTCAAGCATTAATCGGCGTATTTATTCATGCAGATATGCAACATCTCATGAAAACGACTTACATGGCCGTTGGGAATATTGTGAATCCTTCCCTTGCGAAGGATCTATGGGACCAACTTAGTGCCTTTTATTCTCCCTTCGGCGTCACTGGTCAGTATGAAGCTTTCGTAAAGGCGCTTAACATGCATATTATAGATCCGACAGAACATCACCATCATGATGCGGAGGACATTCCTGCTCAACTTAATAAGTTGACTAATACCTTGTACGAAATGTCCTCTTCCGGATTTCAGCTTCCTGACAACCTCCACGCCATGATCATGCTTAACTCACTTCCTCATTCATACCAACCTCTTGTTTCAACAATCGTGCAGACAGTCACTGCTGCCAACTTCACCACCGACACCATAATTCCTAAGATACTTCAGGAATCTCAACTTCGCTCCACTGCTCATCCACAATGGAGATCCTTGGCTCATCGTCTTGAAGCCACTCCAAGCGAAGTGAATCGTACAAATACGATTCAACGTGCTCCCTCTCATCCCACCTGTGGTCACTGTGGGAAACCTCACCTTACAGAATGTTACAATCGGTATATTCCCATACCCCTATGTTCATTGGACTTAACGTTTTCTACGCTAACAACAGACAATCTTATCTTTATCTTATCTTGATTCCATCTGCCCTTATCTCATGCGTCATAGTTGTCTTACTTCCTTTACTCCGTTTCACGCATGAGACTTCTCATCTTCCCCATTTCACATTATGTTTCTTCTCCATCTCTTCTTATGTTTCACCTTTTCACACAAGCGTTTGATCATGCTTCTATTCCATTCCCTGATACACGCGTTTCACTTGTGATATGCTTCTCTTCCATTCTACCACACTGCGTGTTGGCCTCATGCGTTTCATAAAGAGATTGCAAGTCTCTTTCGGTGCAGAGGCAACAGCAGAAGGGTAAACCCAGTGAGGGAGAGTACTCACTTGCTGTAGTGCACTTGCAAACAAGTTGCTAGAAGTTATTCACAACGTGGGTACAAAGTAAAGAACTTAATTTGTGGGCTCAGAAAGAGCCGGGTTTATATACAGTACAGGAATGTTTGTACGTATTGTGGAAATATCCATAAAGGATGAAAGGCTGTGTAATGCGCAGCAATAGGTAGCCAATAGCAAAAGGTGTGCTTATCTATGGCGCAATATGCCAAGAGAATGGTGCAATATGTCACCATGATGATATAATATGACGTCATCTGAAGATAAAAATAAGTATGACGTCATGGGTCTAGAACAATGATGTCATGGGTCTAGAATGAATTAGTAATCATGAAGAGCGACCCAGACAAGATGAGGACAAGATAAGGATAAGTCTTAAATATTTCAATAC
The DNA here is from genome assembly GCA_038092815.1 of Hortiboletus rubellus. Classification (NCBI taxonomy): domain Eukaryota; kingdom Fungi; phylum Basidiomycota; class Agaricomycetes; order Boletales; family Boletaceae; genus Hortiboletus; species Hortiboletus rubellus. Next base: position 1,075 of record JBBPRB010000775.1, on the reverse strand, counting down.
TCCACCTCGCTATTCATGATGGAAGAAATGAATATGGTGTAAGGGAAAGTTTCTTCCTGTTCTCCTCGAAACATTGCCATGTCAGATTCTTTGTAAAGATATCTGCAACTTGTTCATCAGTGGGAATATAAAAGAGTTTAATCTTCCCATCTGTAATACATTCTCGGATATAATGTTCCAGAATTTCTATGTGTTTTGAACGACCTTCTTGCACGGGATTCGCAGCAAGAAACATGGCACCTTGATTGTCACAGAGCAGAGGAATGGTATGAAGATTGAACTTCAATTCAGAAAGGAGAATCTGAATCCAGGAAAGCTGTTTAGCTGCTTCTGTCATTCCAACATATTCTGCTTCTGTTGATGACAAGGTTATCTTTCCTTGTTGTCTGGAAAGCCAAGAGACTATTCCATTGCCAATGAACATCACATATCCAAAGGTAGATTGACGAGTTTCGCGATCTCCAGCCCAATCTGTATCAAAGTATGCCATAATGCCAGATCGAGTAGATCCGTCATATGTGATGCAGAGATCTTTGATACCAATAAGGTATCGCACAATATAGAGTGCTTTCTGCAAATGTTCATCTGATGGATTTGCGGAGAACTGTGACATCTTGATAACAGCAAAGGTAATGTCTGGGCGAGTTCCAAGCATGATATACAGTAGTGATCCAATCACTGACTGATAACGACTGCAGAGTTGAGAGGAGGTTTCCATGGTAAGGCGAGCGGGGTTGTACCCAGATGGAAGAGGGGTACGAGCTACTTTGGCATTGGTGAGTTTGAAGTGATTAATGACCTTCTCAGCATAAGCGACTTGGTCCAGCTTCAGAGTTCATTTGGAACGATTGTGTGTAATACGCATGCCAAGATATTCAGTAGCAGCTCCGAGATCACGGCTTTCCCATTTCTTTATGAACTGTTTCTTCTTCATCATGAGATAGGAACGGTTGGAGCCCATGAAAAGAGCATCGTCAACATAAATGACGAGTATAATAATGTCCTGACCGTGAAAATGAACATAGACACCAGGATCTCCATGTGTCCTAACAAATCCCATATCTAGCAAAGATTT
>JBBPRB010000774.1:0-12768 GCA_038092815.1 Hortiboletus rubellus | reverse complement strand
TTCCATTCATCTGCCCGCAGGAACCACCTCCAGCCTTTCCGGCAGCACCTGGGGACCGGGATATATTTCGAATCTCCTCCCTGATCCACTCACGAGTTCGACTTCCACGTCGGTTCGTCATAGTTCTTCTAGCGTCTCTGGTAATCTATTTACCTCCTCGCTCCCCTCCAGCGATAGTGTGCTTTCTGTTTTCAAGACGGTGGTTCCGCGGGTGTCTCCGCTCTTCTCTCGGGTTCGTCGACGTGTTCGTGCACTTGACGTTCATCTTCTTCGGCCCTTCTGATACCCCTTCGTGAGATTTAGCATCTCCTCTTTGCGAGCCCACGTCACTTTGTGTCTATATTGGCGGTGTGGCTGTCGTCTCCTGCCCCTAATACCCGTTTTCGGGAGGGGCGGTGCTTCCTAACCCCCCCCTTCGCCTTTCCGGTCACGGAAGAACCGGAAGTGCTCCCGCGGTATATCCGCTTCAAGTTTTGACTCCATTTTCCTATAACGTTGATTACTGATGCACAGTTACAGGAAACTTAGTATGGGTAATTGTAACCTAACATATATACTTCCCCTGCTTGCAAGCATCGCAGTCGCTTTCACCCATCTCGGGCGGCGGCTGAGCTGAGCTATTTTTCACTCAGTTTTATTCATAGCCAATATACTGTAGCTCGGGAAACTTTTGCCTTTTCTCTAGATTCTACAGGTATCGTGATCTGATGTTGCATTGACAAATGGCGTATACATTATATTGGTCGCTATGATCAACGACCGATACGGTCAAGCATGGCAATGTCATGCACTGCAAGAATTGGCTGTCCATCGATCGCATCAGTTGGCCTCCATATTTCCCTGTTGACACACGCCGGGTATGTCACCTCACTAGCTCTCCCCGCCCAATCGAAGTCCACAATATTGAAATCTTTCTCGTCCAACTTGGAAACCATGACGTTCGTATCTCGAATATCACCATGGACAAAGCCGGCTTCATGGAATTTCGCCAGTTTTTCCGCTATGAGCTCCTTGGTAGTTATGGAAACTGGCTTGGAGAATAATGTTTCGTGTCCATCGCTGATATCATCCATAACGACCATAAACCAGCCACCGGGGATCTTTTCAAAACCCCGCAATGTGGGAGCGCATCCCAAGAGCACGCAATGTTCATGAGCCTCAACCGAATACCGTCGAACAAACTTGATACAGATCCGATCTCCGTCATGAGTATCTTCAAAACCAAAAAAGATGAGCTTGTCCTCGGATAGCTGCCTCTGGTATACAATTTCCTTGGCCATGGTCTTGGTGATCCGAGAGGTGTAGGCTGTGTGGTACGGAAAGAGTTGGGGGGACGACATGCTTGACAAGGATTGCGGCGGTTGCAACGTATCGTAATATTGCTTCAGCGTTTGGATAGCTTTGCGAAACGCAGCCATGTGTCGTGCCAAGACGAGGAAATTGTCAGTGTCGGTACTATGGATGTGAAATGCAATTGGCATCGACAGCAATTGTACCGTTGGACGCAGATTCCAAGCGGCACCGGCGAAGACAATGTATGGTCCTATAGGAAAGATGGTCAGTGTGACGCAGTGTTGGCAATTGTACATAAAAACTAACCGAAAATGGACAGCAGAAGGCACGGTAAGGGAGAATTTGGCATCTTAGGCGCGTCCAATCTTGTCGATTCCAGGTAGTATCCTATGGTCTGAAAGTATGGCTCTCCCGAGGTATTCCCAGCTTCGTTCTTGAACTCAACCACAACGTAACGATAATTTTGGGTTGAGATGTCGCCATCAGTTTCATATCCGGTGATTTTGATTTTGGTGATACTGAAGTGAACATTATAAGCTTCCAGGACATCCTGGATCTTCTCGGCCCGCTTGGACTCATCAGTGTAGAGAGCCGACATGGCACCCGCAAGATCCATGGTTAGCTCATTGTCGTTTGCGGTCAATTGAATGTTCCTGGTGTCCTCGATAAACTGTCCGAAGACAGGATGTAACAAGGTTGTAGGAATGCGGTCCTCGTAGGAGCGAGGGCGTCCACAGGGGATAGCTTGGGTGCTTTGAGCCTGCCGTTCGCGAAATATCGATGGGGTAGCAGTGGCCGAGGGTTTATTCGGCGAGTTGTTTCTGAGAAACTTTTTGCGTGCGCCTTGAACCGTATCCCCCCCTCCAACAGGACAACAAGACGAAGGCGGAGCGGTCGCTGCGATTCGATCAGCACAGATCGCTGCGAGCAAGATAACGCTCACTCTGACGAGACGCAGCCTCGATGACAACATTTAATGCCGCCGAAGAAAATGGAATGTCACCGAAGGCATTTTCCACCCTTTGGTTCGCAGGTATGAGGTCGCCCTCCCTCTTATTGTCGAGAATCTCTACTAGGTCATCGCTATTCCTGAAGGAAACCTTGTAAAGCCGCAAGAAAGGGACAGGTACGTCAATAAACCGTGGCCACATCTCTTTGGCCTTAACTTTGAGGAGATCTAGGCGTTCCGATTTCGGTAGTTCGACTGGGAAGTGGTCTGTGGGACCAGCGCCTCGAATCCAGCAAGTGATTGGAAGAGATGTCGTGATATCTACCCAAAATTAAGGTCGAGCAGTTGGAACGCTCAGGTTATAATCAATACGTACCAAGAATAAGGTGAAGATGATCCTTTTCTGGTTGCATCGTGAATATACTTGCTAACTTTTGTGGAACGCGCAGGGGCTGACCCAAACCAGAGATGGAAAGCCCGCCAAGAACAACATCGTATCCACTGTCCTGAAGGCTCACAGGATGTGTCTGTGGCACCTTGTACAGACACACGCCGTTCGAGGGGACACGGAGGTGGCACGATTGGATGATGTACTCCTGGAGGGCCCCAATAGTAGTATCCGGCAAGGCTTTGATCGAGACAACGTTGGAGAAGGGTGAACCGCGTACCCAATACCACAACTCTAAAGACTCGGAAGGGTTGGTCATCGTGGAAGGTGAGGTAACTTCGCCAGTGACGGCAATACCCGAGAGGTTCGTACCCCGCGGAACGGTCCAAGTTCCGGTGACCGACGGGTACGGAAAGCACCGCGGGCGTGCTTACTTTTGCGGTCTAATTTTTTTTTAGTTGGGTTACATGGGTGGGACATGGGACGCCGTACATCTTATGGGCTATAGGCTTTCATGGATACAAGAAGGTAGAAAGCCCTGTGCATGATCAAGAACAGGTTTTCATCCCGCATCAGCGACATCTGCTGAGGCTCCTCCAACTCCTCACGTTCGAAAGTCTTGACCCGCATGCCTCAATTCCCGCGCAACTCGTTCGCACCTGCCTGACCGTCCGAAGGTTTCTGCATGCTTCTGTAACCCTCGTAACTCCGTTCGGATCTATGAAAGTCGGAACGGTGGCCTCCCGGTCGAGCTCCCAATCAAAGTCTACTCAAGCTCAGAATCGAACCATCCCCTCACTTGTGCCAGCAACAGCAAGTGACTCTTCGCTTTATCACTCGACCGACGGCAGCTACATCCACCATCTCGACATGTCCGCCAAGACCACGCTGTCGAAATGGCTCATTCACAGCAGCAATGGCACATTTGTCGCAACCTCCGCAGACTCTTTGTGGGATATAGAACTGTCATCAAGTACACTCACAGGGTCAGGTCCCTGGCTGCGTCATCAAACTACGACCTCATAACCAGCGGAAACAAGAGGATCAGCCTCGAGGCACTCTGTGACACCCTTCCTTCTCACTACTTGGACAATGTAGGTGTACCTGCATAGAAAACCTTGCAAACGCAAACTGCCCTACTCGCCATTGCAGAGTCCATCCATCCTACGCTGTATTACTGGTACACCGATCGGCGCAAGTACGGTACTTGTCAGCATGGTGGATATGGACTCAGTATCGAAGTGAGCGGGGTCGTTCAAACTTGATTGTCGTTCTTTGTTAACGCCCTTTCTTATCAGCGTCTCCCTCATATAGTCCCGTCCCCCATTGTTGTAGTACTCCCCGTTGATCTTCAAAGCCGTCTGCCCGGGCTGAAGTCCAGTGACGATGTCGCACCAACGCTTGTAGTTGTGCACCCCGACAGCGAACGTGACCAGCTCGCCCTTGGTCGACTTGAATCGAATGACACCGGATGTACCACTACCGCCCATCTGGAGGGTGAGAGCACCGCTGGCCTCGGACCAGGTACCACCGTTGGCGTAGTACCAGACGGTCTGCTCAACGATGGAGTAGGACCCGAAGTTGGGGTCTTTCTGGTAGATATGGAGAACAATGGTGTAAGGCCCCGCAGTGGTAGTCATAGCTGGACATCGTGGGTTTTAGTACAATCGGATGTAAGGAGTGAAGGAAAGACAGACTTGTTTAGCTGGTGGTGTTTTGTGAGATCTTATTCGATGCGAATGATGCTCTTGAAGGAGAGCGAGGGGGAGATTATATACCGCTATGGGAGTCCAAATGCGTTTACGCGGCCGACATCGACTGGCTACGCCTTGCGCCCATCGTTGATGGAGCTGAGATTTGGGGCAATAGTCTGGCGTTCATGTCCGTCATTCTATGCTGCCCTCAGGCGAATATCGAGGTTGTGATTTGGGGTTCATCTTTGTTACGACGTATTACGGATGTTTCATGTATCATTGGAGTTCGGTTCCAGAATCGACAAACGGATATTTGTATTCCAATGCGAGGACCTCGTAATGCTTCTCGTGCGTAGCCACGCCAAGATATGTCGAAGCTGATGGGCATTTCAGCTACCATTGTAATTCGTTCCCGAATCAACAAGCAGAGATCCGTATTCGAATACCAGGAAGTCCTAAGGGTTCTTGTACGGCGGGAGCCAGGTTCGCATGAGCTCCTGGTTTGATATGACAAGAAATACGAGGTTCCAGTGGGCAGATCCTATGCATGCCCGGTGGTCTGATGCTTGGGAAAATATGCATACTAGCTCATCCTGTGATCGTGGTCTGAGAGGGAAACTCGATGTTGCTTGTGCTGCCGAATCCGAAACCACTAGAGCAATCTCATTGACCATCTAATCCTCGGTGATGAAGCGTGGACTCACCTCGAAGGGCTCACGAGGAGCACGCATGAGCATTTTGTTTCACATGCGGAGCTGTGCTGACCGTATCCCCCAGATGGCCTGGTCATGCGACTCCTTGAGCTTATCGACATAGTGCGCCTTGATGTTGATACCTTTAGAGGCAACATACATGATAGAGATTGAAGCGTTTCTAAAGCCACAGAAAAGAGTTCCGAACCTGATGTAGGTCATGCCTATGTTGATCATTCCGTCTGCCTGGTCATTGCAACTCGCTCGCGAAATATGAGGGGCGAACACCAAATTGGTTTATTTCATTCCAACGCACAATCGTACACCCGACTAACGACCCGTCACCACGTCTCTTTGTCCACTGTGTATTCCTGTGTATAGCCGACCTCGAGATGGTGGAGACGTTTTCCTACGATAGCGAGGCTATGCAAGGGCTCTCCGAAGACCTCGGGAGGCTGATTCGTGTCGATGGTTTCATCGATCGACTCACCATCGCTGTATCAAAAGAAAGGTTGGTTATTCCCTATCGCGCTAGCACCACTCACGTTCCTCGTCATCTCTTAGTGTGAGTGATCGCCGACCGAATGCCCGAGAAATGGGTGTCTGGTTAAAAGATCAACTCGTTTCACTTGGAATTCCAGACACACAGCCCGTCGAGCTTGGAACCCAACCAGACACCAACCCCCCTCTCCAACTTCCACCGCTCGTCGCCGGGCGTCTTGACACTGTTATCAACGGTAAGCCAGTGCTCATATATGGACGCTATGATGTTCAGCCTGTAAGTGCCTCTTGTTGAGTCGGGTGCATAGGACCCCAGACTTATATTTACCCATTGCAACCACAGGCCGACCCCACTGCTTGGGCGGAGCAAAACCCTGACTCACCCAACCCATTTATTCTCAAATGCATTCAAGATGCCAGTACCGATACGGATACACTTGTGGGCCGTGGTTCTACGGACGACAAAGGTCCCGTCATGGGTTGGCTTAATATCCTCGAAGCACACCAAAGTCTTGGTCTAGACCTACCCGTCAATGTCCGTTTCATATTTGAAGGTATGGAGGAAAGCGGGAGCGTCGGACTCGATGATTGGGTCAAATCAGAGGCAGCGAAAGGAGAACAAGGATTCTTTGCTGGTGTCAACTGTGTTTGCATCGTGAGTATCTCGGGTCACTTCTTTCGCTGGCTTTCGTGCTCTTCTTGCTCAGACTTTCGGCTTGCAAACAGACGGACAACTACTGGCTCACTCCTCGTCGCCCAACGCTTACTTACGGAGTCCGAGGTGCTGCCTACTTCAGCATCAATATCACGGGGGCCAAGGACGACCTCCACTCCGGGATATACGGACACATGATACATGAGCCCATGACAGACATGGTCAAGTTGCTTGCGAAACTGGTAGAACCGAGTGGTCTGATTACCATCCCTGGTGTTGAGACTCTGGTCGATCCTCCAACCGAGGAAGAGAGGTGAGGTTCCCTTTATTCTTACTTCTGTTTCCAGTTAGACTGACACTGCTGGGATCTAGGGAACAGTATGAAAAATTGGACTACACAGTCGACGATCTCATTAAAGATACAGGCACTCATGTACGTATACCGTTCTGGTGTATTCTGCTTCGATCTAGCTAAGTAGTCTCGAGTTGTCCGAGGTCCTGCTGAACTGCTAATGGGACGGATGCGTTATCTCTCTCTCTCCATTTATGGCATTAAAGGTGCATTTGACGGAGATGGGACGATGACTGTCATTCCCCATCAGATTAGCGGGAGGTTCAGTCTTCGGTAAGTCGAAATTTATCCTTCTCCCCGCGTCATCTCGACCTAAATGCTCGTGCTTATTGCACACTCCAACAGCCTCGTGGAACCACAGACTCCTGATATCATCGAGCATCTCGTCAAGAACTTCCTCAATGCTGAATTCGCAAAGCTGGATTCGAAAAACAAGATGGATGTGAGCCTCGAGGTTGGGGCCCTTCCTTGGGTAGGCAAAAAGGATCACTGGAACTTCAAGGCGGCAGACGCCGCTACTCATTGGTGTCGCCTGGGAGGATGCCATCAAAGCTGCGCACGAGCACTACTTAATCATTGCTTTCTAGACCGTCTACGGGAAAGCCCTCGCCCCTGATTATACGCGAGAAGGAGGCACTATCCCGCTGGCGCTCATCCTCCAGGACGCACTGGATGTAAATGTATTGTTGTTGCCAATGGGGAGATCGGATGATGGTGCCCAGTAAGCTTGATCGTTTCACGATCCCGTGGAATGCCGACGCTAACGTGTGCAGTTCCTTGAGCGAGAAAATAGACGTGACTAACTATAAAGGCAGAGTGAGCCCTGCCGTCGTTTCCACTTATGTCTCAACACTGAATGTCACCGCTCCGTTTTTAGACCAAGGTGTTCGCCAATGTGGTGACCAACGTCAAGACGACCAAAAAGGCCCGTACGCCTCTCAGTCTCGCAGCGTTCATGTAGGATCAGAAGGTCATGTCTGACAGAAGTCGGTGTATCATATCGGGCTTCGGCTTGCAAATGCTTGTACTTTGAATGTGCCAACGAAACCTTCCTTCGATGTGTGATTGCGTGATCAATTTAAGCAAATAGAAGAGAGATCGAAGGCAAGAACCCGGCGGTGCTGGTGAGACCTAACTAGGGCTTGCAAGAAATCTAGTAGAGCTCACATGGTAAATGGGGGAGATTTTGTCCGTAGCAAACGTCAGCGCTTCAGCACCCACCTTTGCATACACGTTTACCATGAGGACGCCCCACGAGAACAACCAAGCACTCGCGTCACTCGCCATCTACCATCCGCACCCTGTGATCCTCTTCTAAAGACGTCCCAGAACAAGCCCGAGGCCGTTCCTCATCCAGAAGCTGATGCAGACGACCGAGTATCCACCTCGTCCCAGGTCCAAGGCCAGGCCCCGCGCTCTCACTCACGCCAACTTCCTGATCACACAACACGCAATGATTCACGCAATCACCTCTGACTCTCCTCCCCATAAGCATTACTCTTGTGCTTGGGCGTAAACGTCCACATCTCCGGCGCACGCCCAAGAAACATTTCCGAGATCCGCACCCAATCCTGGCTGTTGGAGCTCGCAAAGAGCGTTTCTGCGTCCATGTCAGTACAACTCCCCGTCTCTACGCATTTGAACGAGTGCATCTCGTTCGGAGAAATTGCACGACGCACCGAGTTCGTCACGGCCCTGGAAAGCCGGTGCACGCTCGTTGATGCGTGCGGGAAGCTGCTTGAGTAGCCCGATGGGGACGTAGCGGTACTGAAAGGAGAGCGCTTCGCAAAGGTACCGGCGCGTCTTGTTTACGCCGACAGTGTCCGTTCCGAAATGGGTCAACCTGTACTCTGCGTACTTTTACCAAGTCAGAAGACCCGTTGTGGCGCGGAGCGGAGAGGGAAAGGAATGAATGTGGCACAGGCAGGGAGAAGAATGAACGAGTGACAACATACCTTGTGCACAAGCTCGAGGCGTTCCCGCGAGCTAATATCCCATTCCCGTCGCTCCTTGATCTCGGTGAATATCCATGGCTTGATGAGTGCGCCGCCTCCGATCATAATGCTGTCCACGCCGGTAGTACCTACCCTTTCCCAGTAGTCTTAGGAGGAGAAACAGTCGCCGCCGCCAAAGATGGGGATGGGAAGCACTGGTGACGTCGGTCGTACGAAGGGGGCGAGAGAACAAGAAGGGAAGGGGACGTACGGCCTTGGTCTGCCTCACAAGCCCGAACGGCATCCACGCACTCCCTGATATAGCCCCAATCTGCAAGCTTCGTGTAGCGCTGCTGTCGTGTGCAGCCGTGCAGCTACGCGTACCCCTCGTCAGGCGAGAGAAAGGGAGAGAGAATTTTACGTGCCGTGATGCAGCCGACACCCCACTCGGAACCGAGTCGGGGCATGAGCTTGTGTGCAGTGTTGGGTCCTTCTTTGACGCCCGTGCGAAGCTTGACCGTCACCGGTATGTCGCCGAGCGCCTTGCTCATTCCGATGACGATCCGCCCTAGTTTCGCAGGCATGTCAAGCACTGGGTCGCATATAGTCAATCAGTCGAAAGTGATTGCGGAGGGATGACTTATGAGCAGACCCGCTGCCGGTTTTGAACACGAGATCGATGGGACAGCCACAATTTATGTCTACAAAGTCGATACCACTCGCGAATTCTCTACCAAGGACCTCTGCGGTGGGTACCATTGTTGAAGGTTTATTACCAGCGAGTTGGACACCAAAGCTGGACTCGGATGGATGTCGACGGACCAAGGACCATTCCTCGCGAGAAGAGGTGAGGAAAGAGGTAGCGAGGCCCACTAGCGTACATGCGACCATATGAGGAATGAGGGCAAAGAAGAAACATCAAGTGCTTACTCTCCCCACACGTTATATCTGCACCGAGGGTGACGCATAGTCGTCGAAATGGCTAGGATCGCGTTCGAAGTAGAGTTTGAAATAAAGGGTTCCCACCCACCAACTTTCCAACAGTCGTAAGAGGTGCAAGATCTTGACAAAGTTGAGAACATGTCGAAATGGAATCACAACGACGATGTCTCACAGGTTTTTCCCGTCTAATGTAACCTCTTTTTTTCAGAGAAGCGCATAGGTACGTCAGGGGTGTCGGTTTGATCTGACGTGCCGCCAGTCTGGTTCAGGATGATCTTGTCAATCTGCTGAGTGGCTTGTCCCTGTTCCTGTTCTTCCGCAGGTGGTACATCCTCATCTGGGCCGTCCGGTTGTTTTCTAGCTCCCGTTTCTTTGAGATACGCGTCTATAATTGTTTTCGGGTACTGCTTCACAGGTCACCGAAATCAAGGATTAAGAGTGACTAGGGAACTCGCCTGGTTTTGGCGAAGTAATTTCAGGATTTCTGCGCTGACTTGGTTGAGTTCTGCATTGGAGGGGGCGATCCCCGATTTTTTGCCTTCATCTGTAAGGAGCATGACGGCGCCGCTGTCGTCGACGCGTGCATGGGCACCAAGGAATCTACATTTGGGTCCGAGACGACGTTCTCCGGCTTCTTCAAAGTATGGGCAAAGGGTACTGAAATCAAGAGACGAACCAAGTGCGGATTTGTCATCAGTGTCGGTCACGACGAAAGGTGGGGAGTTGGTGATGCTGCTTGCCAATGGGAGCTTGATGTCCCTCGGTTTGGCAGCGAGGTATGCGTGGATGTCGTGTGTGAACCGGCACCTAGACGTACATCGACGACACGCATGAGCGCGAGACAGAGGATGGACGTACTCGGATCCGTGCTCGCATAGCGTCCCATTTGCAACGCGCCAGCAGAGTTCTAGCTCGTCTCGTACTTTTCCGAACCGTCTGCCCTTGTTGGCGCCTCGGTGGACCTTCTTTTGCTGCCGGGTGATGGATTCGAGTCGGTGTCTGCGACGGGATCGACGGGGTGCCCGGTGTGGGAAGTGGATCCTTCTGCAGCGTCGTCGTCGGCTGCTGGACGGGAGACGTTGTTGAGCAAAAATCTGCAGATCGTTGAAACATTAGCATGGAATAACAGCGCTGCACGCACTCAGCTTTGATGGGGACGGTCCCTGGAGGGAGGCTTGTCATCGTGTCCAGTTATCAAGTTATCGTGGCTGCGCAAGTTATAATGCTTGAGCCAACGAAATTATACTCGAATTCTTTTCGATACCAACGCTCACCATCGCACCCGACGGCGACGAGCCATGTAAAGTCTACCGTGGGACACTCGCTAATCACAGGAGCACCAGCGCTCACAGCGGCCAAACCGCCTCCGCAGCACATCGGAAAGCTCCCGGCCGACCTGCACGTGCTGGTGTTGGCACACCCCCCGATCCCAGACATTGCCCGGTACGCCAGAGCAAGCAGGGCAACGAGTAGGGTCGCCAGGGATGAGCGTGTCTGGGAATGGCACTGGCTCGACCTCGCTGTGCAGAGACTCGGACTCGCCACCATCCTTGACGAGCTCGAAGCCAGGGCCAAGGTTGAAAAGGACAAGCAAGACGGCAGTGCTCACGGACCGGCGACTCTCGCCGTCTCTTCCCTTGACGACGACTTTGGCGACTTTGCCTCGGCCCGCGCGCGCGCGCCCTTGGACTTGTCAAACTCTGCCCCCTTGAGCAGCGCAGACACGTACGAGCCTGGAAAGCCGACCCCGACGTTTCGCGCAAAGTACGTACGAGCACATACCCTACTACGCCCGCTCTTGCCCGCCCCGAACGCACCACCACATGCCATCCTTGCGTCCCTCGCCTCGTGCTTGGCCTCGCGCTCGGATTCTACCCTCCCTACACTAGCCCGGGTGCTGCACCTCCTTGCACGCTTTCTTTCCCCTGCTATTAAGCCTGTATCCACATGGGACCTTCATCTCGCGTCTCTCAAGGCGTCTTTGGACAGATACGATGCGAGTCTCCTGACAGCGTTCGATGCTGCGGATACATCGGGCGACGAGGCACGGATGAATGAGGTTGCTTCCGCAAGCTGGCAGGTCTCCGTCTGTATGAATGGTATAGGATGGGGCATTGACAAACTCGGCTGGACGGGAGGAGATTGGGAGATGGGCAGGCTTTGGGTGGAAAAGCGAGAAATATTTTACGAGGAGGGAAAGTGGGATCCGTTTGCCAATTTTACGTGCGTCTGTCTCTTTCTCTCTTGTCGGTCTTGCTGTTGATCGGTATGTAGAAAGGATTCCCATCTCGATTTCACCGCCATGGATGAGTTCATGTCTCGTGTGCTTGCTGCCATTGAGGAGGATGGGGCAAGGGCTTTCAGAGTGTTTCCACGCGAGTCAGGCGGATTACTTGCGTTTGCGGAGAGAGTTGCCGGTGATGTGGTAAGTATGCAATCTTCTCTGCCGTCTTCGTGTTGTGATGTGTTCCATTCTCGATGTATTATTGCAACAGGTTGATTGGCACCTCACCCGATCCTATTCCGTCGTTTCACTTGGTCGTCTTGACATCAAAGGTATCCGAATATACTTCCTCTCTGCTCGCGCGCGCACGCACAATCAGCACATCCCTTTTCCTGTCGGGAACTGCCGCATGCTTTAGAGAGGCATTTAGAGTCGTTGACAGTATGTCGACAGTCTCGGGAAGCTCAAGAGGACGCGGGGATTTGTCAGGAGCGGTCAAGGTGGAGCATGCCGAGGATGTCATGTGCGTATCTACTTTGCTTTACTCTACACGACAGAGCCCACTCTCATCACAGGGCACAGTTACAAAATGTTCGAACCAAACATGGACGACTATCTAGATGACGAGATGGAGGAACTCAAACGCGCCTTTGAAGTGATTTTCAAAGATTGGGAACGATCTGTCTTGCTGACGACAACCTCGATTGTATGCATTCACCCCAATATCATGCCGTCCATGGCTCACCACCCTTTTTTGCGTTGCGTCTTGCTTTGCGGGTCGTGCGATAGGTCGCGCCCAACGGTCATTCACATTCTCAGATGCAAGCCATCCAAGCACTGACGTGCTTCCTCGGCTCACAAAATCCCGCACTGATGAAATGCACTGTACTTGCGTCCTTTACAGACGTGCTCTTGCTCCCAGTGACGATCGTCCCGCGCGCCGTCGGGGCGGGTGTGGGTTATGAGCCCTCTTTCTGCATCCCTAGGGTGATTTAAACCCTAGGGTTACAAATTGGGAAGCCCCTATGATCAGTAAATTGTGTTTCTGCACTGTATCTACTTGTATAATATCTTTTGCAAGTTCATTATATAGAATGAATTACAACACATAGAAATATGAATTGTATTGTTGTACTGTGTTGAC
>JBBPRB010000773.1:0-12772 GCA_038092815.1 Hortiboletus rubellus | reverse complement strand
TGCTAAACAAGACTTGCGTCAAACCGGAACTACAGGGCGACAAGACATATCTTCCATTGATACATTGCGCGAATTGACCATCGATACAAGCGTTACCAGAGGTACAGGAAGATGCGGGATTCAATGATGTGAACTGTTTACTGTGATGATAGATCAGAAAAAGATTAGGCCCGTCAACGCAGGTCAGAGACTTACTTCAGATTGAAGGCGTCTATACCATTTTGAAGCTGGAGACTACCTGACTGACGTTGTCTGAGGCTTGAGCTTGAGCGGGCCGATGCCAGAGACGAGAGTAACAGTATACATAACGTGATGAACCTCATGACATTCAATGATACGTAGTCGGAGGTAGGGATTCACGACGTTGGAAGGATAGTTACCAGTGGGCGCGCTGATCAGTAAAATACCCACCTTATGTACAAATCAATAAAGAGCTGTGTAGCAGAATAGGGCAGGCATTTTGGTGATTGGCATGTGTTGGGCTGAGAATTGGGGATGTCGCACCCAGTCTAAGGCGTTAGTGTATCGCGCCCGAGCGTTGGGCGTCATGTCCATAGGATGGGAGTTGACGTGGTGGGCAATGGAGCATCGCCCCAACGAAATGAGAGTGGGATTGAGGAATCAGTGATGATTGATTCTTGCGGTCGGCGTGGGCTTTGGGCGTCCCCACTGGACACAAATAAAAAGTCGTGAATATACAGCAAAACAACACATTGTGAGAAAATCTTACTCGGAAACAAAACGTCGGGAGAGAAAACCGACCAAAGAAAAATAGAAAAGTCGCTGTAAATGTATGTTAGAAAAGTTTTATTGAGGAAAAAATGTCGTGCAAGAAAAAACTATTGCCCGAGAAAAAAACATTGGAATCCCAAAAAAAAACATAGGCCGGAACACTCCGAATCGGCAGCAGCAAGCTGTCACAGCGTTACCTTGTTCTCACGTCATCTGCTTATGTCTGAATGCATCACCCAACTTGGCAAGAACTCAGGCTCCGCTTGATCTGAGTTTGAAATAGTCAACCAGTTTATATACCTGCCGCCTGCCACTGCACACCTTTCCGTCTTCCCACCTTCACATCCCCCCACTTAGAGTGGGTGCCCCGCACTCGTTGCGTACGTTGAGATGTCCTTAGACTAGTAGTTTAGCAAGTAAATCATAGCAATACAAGTGCGCGGTCCTGTACGCGTCCAATGTTTCTATGATTTGTATGAAAAAACACCCAATAGGAACAGAATATGTATGGATAACGTCGTCAAGACTTCAAGGCGGAAGATCCTACATCATCTTCCGCCTTGAGAAGGTGTGTATCCACACCGTTTTGTGTAGGTAATCGGCACTGATGTCCACGTCCAGGTTACCACGAGGCTCAACTTGCCGGCTGGATATAACGGTGTGTCTCAAACGCCTTCCTGATTCGTCTCTCACCGTCTTCCATTCAGCATCATGATCCTAAACACCTCGTTTACTATCCATCCGCGTATGGTTCCCGCCCTTCCCCTCCTGCAAAGGAGTGTCTCCGAAAAGTGGTCCGACTGCCGTCTTTGGACAGCCCTTGAGTGGCTTTCGGAATACTGCGAAGACGACTGGTTTGACGTTGTCGATTGTCTACATGATGAAGCCCATGGTCTGGCGTTCATTGAGCAGAGATGGGCTTCACAAACAGGTGAATAACGTTGTTCCGCTGTCGTATGGGTTTGTATAATGCTTTCGATCAGGTTCCTCTCCCCCATCTTCGCCGCATCCATCCCCAGAGTCTGAACGTCGTGCCGCCCTCCATTCAGTACTTGTCAACTACCTTTCCGACATCTGTGATCCTCTCCCCCCGGATTTACCCAGTCCACCTGGGCAATTGGATACATCTCCCCCTCGTTTATCCGATCACGAAGCATTGTCTCGATCTTCCACACCCTCGCCAGCTGTCAGCTGTACTCCTCCCCCACGCCCAGGCAAGCGTCGTGCTGTGGCAAGTCCGTCTCCTAAACAACGCCGGCGACAAGCCTTGAGGTTCCTGGATCTCGAAGTTCAAGAGGACGAAGACTCGTCTGAATTGAGTGAAGGAGAGCTCCGAGCAATCAGATTTCCGCAGGTAGTCCATCCGGCAGGTAAACATCATTTCAATATCGAACTGGATCGGATTGCCACTAGATATCGGCGATCTCTGTTATCAACTTCCGAAACGCGTCGCTCGTCCCGATCCCCAACAAGACAAATGTCCTCTCCATCTTCAACATGCCGTTCCCATTCACCTCAGGACCGCTCGTCGTGCCAGCCTTTGACGCAGGTTCAATCCACGTACCGGATTGATTGTTTCCGTAGTAAGTACTTTTTATCTCGATTGTCAGAGTGACATTAAATTATCTTTTTCCATAGCTACAACGCGAAAGTTCCTCGAGTCTGTGTTTGTTGAGCGAGGTTTTCAAGTTCGTTGCCTCCATGTCAAACCCCAAAGGCTGTACGCTCAATCCGACAGTCCTGCCGAAATCCGTTCAGCAATCCCTTCTTCCCACTCCAACATTCCATTTGTGATACAACTTGTTCCTCCTCTCGATGCCGCGCTCATCTTTGAAACGGAGATCGGGCCACCACCATCCAGATGGGTTCGCATTCGACGTGGCCAATTCAATCGCTCCTTGGCTTTCGTTTATCGACGAGAGGAGTCTGTTGGTGCACTCGTTGTGCCTCTTAAGCGGCCATATGACACGAATCGAACACCACGCCCTGAACTCTTCGATCCCGAGTTGGCCACACTCCGTGGCTGTCGTGTCTCGAGCATTGGTTCCTCGGAGATGCAACATGTCCGCTGTGAAGGTAGAGAATACCAGTGTGGGCTTCTACTTGTCCAGCTCAATCATACGTCCGTCACACCCGACCCAACACCCCATCTTGACGACCTCGACAACTTCATACTGGCAGGGATCGCCCCTCGTCACATTTTCGCTCCACTCTTCTTCTTCTCAACCCAGTCTTGGCATGAAGGCGACCGGGTCAGGGTTCACAAGGGCGAAATGCATGACCAGAGGGGAATTATCCTCTCGTTGCAGCATGAAGATTCCACCGTCAATATTCTTCTAGACAGAGGAGAGGAATTTGCGACGCTACTCAGAAACGTTTATCGCAACTTTTCTCCCGGGGATTTCCTCCGAGTAGTGGCAGGGAAATGGAAGGGAATAGAAGGTGCTGTGGTCGAGGTAGAGGATGATCTGTATATCCACATCCGTCCAGCATCTGACTTGCAACTCAATGAGGTGAGTTTTTTCTTCCGCTTAATGTATCGTATTTGATGTAGTCAATCCAGATCACCGTCTTATTTGCCTACGTTGAGAGCTTCACTCCCGATCATCAGCGACACCGCGCACAACCTTCGTCAATTTCGGAAGTGTATCGGCCTTTCACCCCGCCTCAAGTCCGGGAACCCCAGATGGGCGACATGGCGACAGTTCATTCCGGCCCTTCGACGGGTTTCAGGGGCATTGTGCATTCTGTAGACGAAACCCATTTTTGGGTAACTGATTCCTCACAACCACTACTCGATGACCTTGCTGTCCTCCGCCCCTTTTCCCGTGACCTGGTGACCACTTCCCCACCCATCCACATCACATGGCAACCGTCTCACGCATTTGATGTCTCTGTGGGAGATATCCTTCAAGTAGTGCGCGGACCCCTATGTGGGGAGGTAGGCTTGGTTGAATCTATCTCACCTTATGAAAGCCGTGTTTCCCTGAGAATAGACGCTTCTGGAACGGTGTGTTCCTCTTTTCAGCTCTTTTTTCTCACTTGCATTGATATGATGATATTATAGCATCAAACTTATGTGCAATTCTGTAAGCATGTCTTGCGCCAACACACGGACGATCTTCAGTCCGTGGTCGGCAAAACAGTATGGGTAGTCGGTGGTGTGAAAAAGGGACGATGGGGTACACTGCGCTCACTCGGGAGGTCAAAGTGCAGAGTCGCATTCCCTGAGAGTGAGCTTGACATTGAAAATGAACACGTTGCGACCGAGTGAGTTTTCAATGATCTGATGTACAAATATCTTACTATTCTCCAGCGATGGTCGATTGTTGTCCGGAGGCTCGATTCCTTTTCACCTGCACAATGCCGTCAACAGTATGATTCGAAGATCGTTCATCCCAGAACACCGTGCACGGACGCCACCCCCCCCATCTGTTCCTTCATCTAGTAACGAAAATCCGGCGTGGACAGTGACAGCCGATGATAGAGCTGGTGATAGAGCTCAGAATCCTTCTTCTTCTACTCCAAACTATGGCAAGTTCATCTCGCTTTCATATGATCCCATCCTAATATCTTTTTAGGCGAGCTTTCGTGGCTAATGGATGACCTATTCACACCACATTTTGCAACTTACCACATATGTCTCCGCATCTCTCAGAGGTTCAAGACTGGATCATATGCCGATCGCATCGCGCGCACTCTACTTCCTGATCGCTTCCGCTTGCCTACTGGTCCGGTGCCATCAGGAGAAGTTGCTGTGTGGGTTCCAGGTCACAATGCTGGTGCAAAACGTGAGAATCTCTCTATTCCCGTTGAATACCTCTCCTCCGCTGCCCCCAAGTCAAAGAAACAACAGTGTTTGGTTACTCGTGGTTCGTTGAAGGGGGACATCTATTCATTTCAGTCGGTTGCTGTTCGAAAACAAGTAGCAACATTAACAGACGGCACAGTCATTCCTTTCTCAGACATCACACTTGTAGAATTACCTATGTAAAATATCATTGACTATGATTTGACGAGGAGTCACTATAGAATTACCTACCTAAAACTACATTTTGACTACGATTCAATGAGGAATTTGATATACTAGACTATATATCGTTCATGATGTAATGCCGTTGCAGGTCTACCCTCATATATCTATAATTAGCACATTGCTTCTTCAATGTTTTGTCCGCTGCTGTAGTTGCTGTTTATCTTTGTCTGTGTTTTCCAACAGATAATCGCACTCTCCTCTCGTCCCCCTCTGGTTTCTCCCATTTTGCCTCTCGCGCCTACCAATGTCCTCTTGTACAGCTTGCCCATCTGGTGAGTGTACGCAATTCACCCCTGTTATCGAAGGGGACAATCAGGTAAATCATCAGTAATATCTGTCACTTCATTACTTACGGTTTCTCAAGTCGAAATGTCATTGTGACCACGATGATGTTGCTCATGGTATACCACCTCCACGTGTTTTCCCTCCGCGAGGGGGGCTGCCAGCTAGAAGCTGTTTTGCATTTACTCCATGGACTGATGGGGTTGTGAGTTACTCCTCTGTTTTTCAGCAATGCTACATTTCGTTTCTTTCAGATTTGTAACTTCAGACAACAATGCAGATGTGGAGGGACCTACAATCAACATCTCCCCCTTTCTGGGTGCGTCTCCATCTTCGACTTATTTTCATGTCTAACACGTTGGATCCAGTCAACCTCCGGTGACATCTCAGACTCGTGCGATAGCTCTCCCGCCAATTGCTCCTCATCCCATTTCCTTGGACCGCTCCTCGATTTTGCCTGCTATTTCGCCTTCTATTCTTGCAGCTCCCCCGTCTACTCTTCCTGCAATGCCAATATATCAGCCCCCCTCAGTGCCATCAGGGATTACTCCATATATGCGCATGTTGGGGAATCTTCCAGCCCCTTCAGGTGTACCACGAGCACGCCCCCCTGTTCACACCGTAAATGGCACCAGCAGAGCAAGGAATCGCACTGTATCATCTCGTCGCCCTTATCCCATTCATTCCCAATCTCACAATCGTGCTTGTCTCGAGCTTCAGATAGAAATTGTTATGCTCCCGCACGATGTAATGCTTCACTTTGAAGTCTAATCGATGTTACTGACAACCTCCTTAGTTCCGAGAACTCCCAGAGGGAGTTCTCGATATCTTCAAGAATAGTGATGTCCTTGATACGCCAGTCATTCCTGTCTTTGAAGGCGAACAGCTTGCAACTTGTCTGCACTGTCTCACTGAGTTTGGCTGCACTCGGCGCTTCACCCTGACGGGCTCGAAAGGTTCTGATGTTGTAGTGGATCAACTTCATCGAGCTGTTCATCAAATGATGCAAGAAGGGTCGCTGGAGTTTCCGCCCTATCAAGATCTCTCCTTTGATCTTCCTGCCAGCGAGGAAAACCGTGAAAATCGGGTTCAGTATGCACGCTTACCTTTCCGATTGCTCAAACCAGGAAACCGCAGCAAAGCAAGCACACGACACCTTCACATTAACTCGGATAACAGCTGGAATCGTTGCACTTTTCAGCTCATATCACAGCTTGCCAAACGTGTCTCCCATCCCTGTGGTGTGACTGACGGGATCTTGTTTCTTTGTGTGTATCATCTCGTTTTCATTTCGTTGGTCTAACCGCTTTCAGGTCCCAAAGAAGGCCCTATCAAGGGTCCTATTCCTGGAGAAACATCGTCAGAGAAGCATCTGTGTTTTGCTGAGCGATTGCTCCATCGTCTACATTTTGGAACACCTGGTGCAATTAACTGCCGTTCTGGTTGCCCCCAGTCTCCTATCGTTGAAGAGAACGCTAGCACAGCGCACCAACTACTACTCTCTCCAGTCGTCGCCTCTAACAGTAATTTTGCCAGTAATACTTCCCTTCTCTCCCCTGCTTCTTCTCGGTCATCGCTCTCCCCTCTCTTCTTGGTCAATTCTGCACTCCCTGAGCCGTCAGTGCCCCGTCCTCGTATTACCAGTGACTCGAACACTGCTGGACACCACCCCCTTGGTCCGCTGCAATTCCCTTCGCTCCCTGGGCCATCGGTGCCCGTTCCTCCTGTTACCAGTGATTCAAACTCCACTGAATATCATCCCTCTGATCCGCCGCGATTCCATAGCCTTGTTGATGTTTCCCTACTTGTTCAACAGGCTTGTGGAGAACGAGATCTCTGGAGGGTGCGAGGAAATTCGGTCAAGACAACTGCTCGTGGCCTCGTGTCATTTATCCAGCAATTTCGTACAAATCCCAATGCTACCTTCCAGGTGCCT
Source organism: Hortiboletus rubellus (assembly GCA_038092815.1). Classification (NCBI taxonomy): domain Eukaryota; kingdom Fungi; phylum Basidiomycota; class Agaricomycetes; order Boletales; family Boletaceae; genus Hortiboletus; species Hortiboletus rubellus. Next base: position 5,786 of record JBBPRB010000773.1, on the reverse strand, counting down.
CCGGATCTCAATGCGATCTTCTCAATTGAACCAGCCAATATCCGACTGGATGAGATTTGGGGACGTCATTGGGTTTTCAAAGCGTAGGTGTACGTTCTCTCCCGGATGAGATGGCACTGATGATTATTAGTGGAATTACTTCAGATTCTCTGGGAGATGGTGTTACTCGGGAGGTCCTGGATGCTGCTCTACAGATTGCATGCAGTCGCGTCTCTCATCCTGATACGCAAACGGATGAAGGCTTTGTGCAACTGGCAGTCCCGGAGTTTGCTTTGGTTGAGGATGAGGATAACGCATTCGCGTTGGGGGTTCTTGTGACGATGAATCTTTTGAGATCATTTTGTGCACCCCTTCCACTCTCCCCTGCCCTGCTTCAAGCTGTTATTGGAGGGGCTGAGTCGCTCAACGACCCTACCTGGCTCCAGGCTGTCCTCCCAGAATCGTGGACCACACTGCGGTTGTTTCCAATGTCGCGCCTAGCTATTCAAGAAGAATCTTACCTTTCACCTGCTGACCACAATCGGCTTAAAACTCTGCTCTATCTCATAGACAAGCAAAACGTATGTGTAAGCTAATCACATCGATGTCATGCTGTTCTCACTGTCGTGCCACAGTTATCAGAGTTGGCCTCAGTGCGAGATGTACAATGGCCGAGTCTTCTTCAGCGCATACAAACAAGCTATCTCCTGGGTGCCCGTCCGCGAGAGATCACAGAATCCCTGACATACTCTGCCTTCAGGGATGGTGTTGATCAAGCATTGTCCCCAGTGCATCCATCTTTCATTGAGGTAATTCCTTATCATCTCATCATGAATATTTCTGAATATTCTTTCAAGCTCATTGCCAGTTCTTCAAAATATCTCCTTTACAGTCTCTATACGACTTGTTCTCTTATCTCTCCAGCTGCTCTCGTTGACAGGTTGATCTATAGTCTCAATGGAGATGAGTTGTGGAGAGATCAATCCAGTGGGCATCTAACTTTGTTGAAAGCACACCTCGAGCGCTACTTGAAGGGAGTTGGCCATCCTGCTGGCGGAGTCTTTGAGGCCCTTGTTGGTACTGATCAGTTTTGGCGGGACAATAAGGATGCCAATTACCACACACGCCGATTCATCAAGATGACAAGTGGTGTCAATGTATTTCGTCAGGAAAGCGAACACTTCTTTGCAAGTCATTCTTTTTTTTCGTAGCTTAACCTATTGACATGTCATGCTGCAGGTCTATCTCCGGCAAGATATTCCTTCAAATGCAGGCTTGGGAAGCCATTTCAATGTACGCTCTTTTCTCTATCTTCTTGTTGGTTTTTACTATCAGGTTTCTAGATTCAACAAGATCCTTTGCCTCCAGCATTCCATGCGTGCACATTCGAAGTAGAGTTTTGGATGAACGAGGGACTGAGAAAACTCCTGAGTACTCCGCCACCACAAGACACAACGACCCCCACTGCCTTTGACATGTTCCTTCATGGTTCTCTTGTTAATGTCGGAGAGGACGACTTCAATGCATAGATAACACCTCCTTTTTCTTCTCTGGTATCCTTTTGCTCACTCCACTTGTACTTTGGCATCACCTGCAGTCGTCTTTGCACTCATTACATGGACTTTGACCAGTGCACTCAATTCAATTCACGCATGTATTCACAGATGTTTTGCCCCGTTTCATCACTTACTCAGTCTGTATCCCCTCTGAGTTGTTGTTTTCGCAGCCTTAGATGCACTCCGTTCAATTTGCATGTGTATTTGCAGATGTCTTACCCTGTTCCCTTTCCTGTTCCTGCACTGTTTTCATTCATGTGTATATTTGCAGAAGTCTCACCCAGCCGCAACAGACACTCGCCCAGTTACCTGCACTGTCTTACACGTCGCTTTACTTGTTAGTATGTTAATGTATAGAGTACTGTCATTGCTCATCTGTCGAGCAATCCTAATGTCATTGATGATCACTTGTCTTCATGCTCATATCTAACCCTGGTCCAAGTGCACTCAGCTCCTTATATATATCCATATGTGCTCGAGATGACATCTATGTAAAGCTATGTATCTTGTACCTTTCTAAGCTTGATGACCTCCAAGATGTAGGCTGAGATTAAGTGCATAAGCCCAGATGGTTTGACACTGATCCATTGTCTCCACTGAAAAGCCTTGAAGTGCCTGATCAAGCCAAGCAACTTGTTCTTGTGAGAATGGACAGTTGGGCTCTAGAACTTCAACCACATGATATTCTTCTGGCCAGTGGGCAACAAAAGGATTATTGGTGAGATGGTCAGGGTGATTGTGGCCAACATGATGCTGGAGAATTTGATTGTCGTCTAGAGCTTCCCAGTCAATCCCATATTCATGCACCTGATCAGGGTCCAGATCATCTGCAATGGGTTCAAAGGCTGGCAGCACATTCCCATTTTCATCAATGCCACGAGTGCCACTTTCTATGATGCTGAAGTAGCGAAGTGCATGAGGGCTATCACTGCGTTGATCAGGAAGACGCATAGTGTGAGTGTTCCAGGTATTGGCCCAGTGAAGTGCATCAGAGTTGATGACAGGAAGGAACAGATGATGAAGAAGCCAGATATGAGAGTCTTGATCAGCATCCAGACCATGATGGATTTCAAGTTCCTGGAAAAATTGCTTCCACTTGGAGCCAACATTGGCTGTCCAATCCACCCATAGACGTTCAATGCGTATATTGTGAACACTCCTATAGGAAATATAAATAAATAAGTAAGTATAGGATTAATCATTTGCTTACCTTCCCCATATATAAGATCCACGGCCTGAACCCCTTGTCTCCTCTATAAACCTTGCTACCAGCACATTCTCTCCTCCATGATCTCCACGAACTCTTGATGGAATTCCATGGTGTTGGATAAGTGAATAGAAGAGATCAAAGACAGTCTCTGCACGATTATTGTTGCTGACACGAATACCAGTGATAAAGCGTGAATAGCCATCAATGAAAGCATGGGTAACCAGCTTCCATCGTATAAGACCTTTGCAATATTGAAGAGTAGTATTTAGCAATAATATCAAAAAGCTTACCATGCTGTCCATCATGGTGCTGAAGAGAATTAAAGCCAGAAACATGATAAATACGGCGTTGGATGCGTCGGAGTCCAAATGCTGCAACTGGAGGCCCATGTACCCTTGCATAAGATTCCTGGATGCGACGACGAGGAATGTGATGTCCAAGATATTGAAGATGACCTTCTATCATTCGTCGACCAAAGGTGGGAAAAGAGTTAAGAATTTGAACCATGATAGCATCAAGCTGATCATCTGAAAGATCAGACTGAGAACCTGTGGAGGATGTATACAGCCTAAATTCCTGTCCATCTTCACTGGTAAAGTTTACATAAACTGGATCTCCAGGTTGGACAATGCCTTGTTCTAATCCTCGGCGTCGGACTGTGCGAGCTGAAACACCAAAAACATGAGCAAGCCGAGTGGGTCCTGCAAGCTGAAGGCCAGCTTCAAGAACATTGGAATCTATCTCAATCCTTGGGCGACCTCGTCCACCTGCATGAATAGGCCTAGTATATGAGAGGGGGGAGAGATCAGGTTGATCTGTAGAGAGTGTCTTGGCTGTCTCCAGATCAGCAATCATATCTTGGATACTAGAGAGCATAAGATTATAGTCATCAAGTTGAAGAGTTGGTGAATGCTGTTGATGTGGGTTATGGGATTTGAGATTATAAAATAATTTGACTTACACTATGAATGGATTGCTCCAAATGTCTACATTCTGCTATCTGAGCATCAAGTCTTGCAGCATCACCAAGTTGGGTGTGTACTGCACGCTCAACAGCTGCCTTGAGATGATTGAAAGCTTGTAAAATGGTATGTGGAGGAAATTGTTCCATTGGTGTGAAGATAAAGGATGAATGGGACAAGCAATGGTGAATGAAATGGTATATCAGTGTGGGTATAGGGCATTTGGTATGAAATGCTGCTGACTAAGCAGTAAATACCATAGTTCTGTCATATATTTTGAGTTGCCAAAAGAATTCATTGTCAAATAGCTGAGTTGAATAGAGTACTACTCTTGTGCTCTCAAGTCATGAGTTCAAATCCTACTTATTGAAATTAATTTTACCACACTTTCAAAGTCCAGTATATGTATGCTCTTGTATGGTTCGCTTGTACTTTAATTAATTAATTATTTTTGTCCAAATGTGTTCTTGGGATATGTCTTTTTGGGTATGAACATGTTTTTTTTGTGTGGATATGTTTTTTTTTGTGTGGATATGTTTTTTTATATGAATATGTTTTTTTATGTGGATATGTTTTTTTTATGGATATGTTTTTTTTGTGTGGATATGTTTTTTTTTGTGTGGATATGTTTTTTTGGGTATGGATATGTTTTTTTTGGGTATGGATATGTTTTTTTGGGTATGGATATGTTTTTTTTGGGTATGGATATGTTTTTTTGGGTATGGATATGTTTTTTTTGGTGTAGATATGTTTTTTTGTGGGGTTTTTTTTTTTCCATGTATGAGTATTTTCATATGATTAAGACTTTTATTTTGTCCAATGGGGCCCCCCATAGTGGGCGTGAGTTCGGTGTCGTGCCCATGATTGAATGTGAGGGTGGCGTAACCCATGCCAGTGTGCCTGGTCCTCATCAGGAGTAACTTTGTGACGTTACCGCTTGGACCACGCTCTCTCCTCCAATCAGAGCTCTCAAAAGTAAATTAGCTGCAATTACTGTAAGGGTCCTACGAAAAAGTTTTTTCTGGAAAACTGGTCAGGAGCAACTTTTTGTTTCTCTGATCCTAGGCTGTTGATGCCATCGTGAAGGGATTCGCAGGTGCCCGTGATGGCCCTGGAAAAGATATACCAGTTGCCAGGGGCCCTATCATGAGTAATGGTAACGAAATCACGGTGTTGTAAGCTCAGGCTCCTATACTAGTATCTGTATATATTGCCAGGAAATTTAGCACGTCCGAGTCGTGGTACTGACAATCAAGCGCGTACTGCTCGGTTTAGATCTGGAAAGCAGACAACTGTTGGGACCGTGATGGAGTCTCTGAGGACCTTGCGGTGACAAAAATACCCGCAGTGCCAGGCGCATCAAGTCCTCATCGGATTATCCCACGTGTTGCCAAACCCATCCCCTAATCATGGAACAAGGGAGTAGAACACGAGTCGGTGCAGTACGGATTACACCTTATTCCCTTGACCAGGCTTCACTATTTCTGCACAGATCCTCTTTGATCTGGATGGGTAATGGCTATCGGCCCGACGTCTCTCGCTTGCTGATATCATTCTTTATAGCACCCTCATCGACTCCACTCCTGGCGTTCTTTATACCTGGGATGAATTCCGCAAGCAGTATACCCATCTCCCCAGCAACATTGCCCACCTGACCCATGGGAGGAGACTGGCGGATACCTTACGCGAGTACTGCCAGATCACGGATGAGGCGGAGCTCGAGGTGAGTCGACCAGATCGACGTACGTGAGCCAAGGTACAAATCAGAATTATTCTAGAAAGAGATCATGCGTTTCGAACTGTTGGTAGCCAACCAAAGGGATGGCCTAGGTCCTCAGGTCCTCAACGGCGCACAAAAGCTGCTGAACGAGGTAACCACCAGCTCACTGGCAATACACGATTCCAGGTTCACCATCTGAATCCAGCTCAATGAGATAGCACCAGATAAATGGACCATCGTCACGTCATGTACCTATCCAGATAATCTTTGTGTAACCTGGTGACGACAGTCCTATCAGCGTCTAGGTTCTACGCGGGCCTTGCTATCCCCAAGTGCTCATTGCCGATGCCACAGAAGGG